>CM037852.1:124577198-124850925 GCA_021234595.1 Delia radicum
TATATTTTTCTACATTAACAAATAAACACAGGAGAAAATATTTAAATTTTTATAAATAAAAGCACATATTTTTTAGAATTTTTGCTTATGTTATATTTTTGTTTATTACATATTTTTTTCTTCAAAAGATGTTGTGTTAGAGTCGTTTTCCAATAATGGACGGTTTAAATTAATTATTTGAATGCAAAATGTGTATTTCAGACAATAAGTTCGGAGCGATCATTCATAAATTTTTAAAAGATTTGAAAAAATGAGTGTAGTTTTTAAAAACTATAGAAAAAATTTTTCAAGCTGATCCAAAATGAAATAATTTTTGTAATTAAAACTAAAATTATTCATATTCACAAAATATATTTCTGAGTAAGTAAAATTGTGTAACATTTATAAACTCTTTAACCCGTTTTTTTTCAAATTCCAGAAACGAATGTTTTTTTTTAAATTTAAACTATTTGGAAAAAATGGGTTTCGAAAAATGTCGAATAATCGATCACCCTACTAACCACCCTGAATCCACCTATGTGAATCTCTACTACTTTACGATATATCTGAAAAATGTGTGGTATGTCAAATCACGTATCGACCCAGTAAAATAGTAAAATCCAAATAACAGGTTACAGAACAACTTGTACTGTATTATAACTTGCTCTAATTTCTGTTTTACAACCGATGCTTTTTATATGGACTTTGTCCCATTTGCAATAGGTTCTTTACCTCCAAACTAGAACAGGTTGCTTTAGAACCGGTTCTACAATCAGTTATAGAACTGGTTCTGGAACAGTGGCACCTTACATTTTGATTCCAAAGAACCTGTTCTAGAACCGGGGCATATAACCGGTGGTAAAAGAAGTAGTTCTAGAACAGGTTCAAAGGTAATCTGTTCTAAAAAATTTTGTTGAGGATATTTAAAAATGTTGTTAAAAGTTACATTGTTTATTAACTTAACTGTACACCCAGAGAAAAATAAAGCAACAATAAATGGGTCCGCCATCTAACGTTTTTTTTTCAACTAGTGCTTATTTTGTGAATGTTAACACTTAGCTCATGTCTAATTTGACAGATAATTAGTTTTATCCTTCCGCTGAACGAATATGGTTATGTATACGCTTGAACAACGCTGGGAAATATTGCGACATTACTTTGAAAATCATGGTAATGATCAAGGAGTGGCCGTTACAGTCAATGGCGATCGTTATCGGGCCATGTTGAACGAATTTTTGTTCACAAAAATTGAAGAGGAGGATATTGGCATCATTTGTTTTCAACAGGACGGCGCTACGTGCCACACAGCCAAAGCTACACTCGATGTTTTGCGCCCTGTTTTTGAAGATCGCATTATCAGCCGCAGAGCTGATGTCGTCTGGCCACCTCGGAGCTGCGATTTGACACCGTTGGACTATTATTTGTGGGGTGCCGTCAAAGATAAGTGTTACGCCAACAAGCCAGAGACAATTGACGCTTTAAAGGACAATATTCGTGAAGCCATTGGTGAAATACAGTTGCACACAATCGATAATTCGATGCATGGCCAGCCGAGGCTGCCATTTGAATGAGATTATTTTCCATTATTAACCGGAAAGATTGTACTTTCAAATAAAAAAAGAAATTTGAGAAAATATTCAGTAGTTTTTTTTTATAGAATTTTCAAAAAAAAAAAAAAGTTATTTGGCTGACCCTTTACTTTGAATACAAGTTATATTATTGACAACAATAAGAAATGTTGTATGTATTGTACATCTTTTGAAATGGCATTTCATTTTAAATTTTCAGATTTGAGATCATAATTAAGATGTTACTAGTAAAAATAAGAAAACATTAGTTGTTAATAAATGTAGGAGAAGGTGGAAAAAAACTTGTGGGAGTATCGCACTTTCGACCTAAGTGCCTATATCCTCTTCAGCCTCATTCTAATCCAATATCCACAATAAACTCAATGTTTCATCTGGTATATATATCAACCAACCACAGATAATCGGTACCCGAACAACATGAGTTATTTTCGTCTTTTTTTTTCCAGTTTAGCCAACAGTTTTAAATCTTATAGCTTTTTATTTGGATTCTAGCCAAATTAGTGTTTTCGATTTGTAATAGCATTAGTCTAATTATGATCTAAAACCTGCCAATTCAAAATGAAAAAATAAAAAATTGTATAAAGTACATTTGTTAGAGCTTGATTTAAGATAATCCAAAAAAAAAAAATGATTTTCGAAAATTGTCGTTCTTTTTTGAAACAATAAAATCTACGGAACTATTAATAAATATCATACAGATTTTCTTTGAGTGTAGTAGCAACAAATTATTTGTAAACAACATTTAAGGACAATATAACATGTATAAACGTGTTTTCTAAACAATTTGATATCATTGTATAAAAATAATCAATGTCATAAAATTAATTACAATACATGTAATTATTAATCAATTAAAGTAGTACAATTATAGTACAAATGAATTCATATAAATTAAACCCACAAATACGTATTAATCTCAGAATTGTCAACATCTATAAAACAAATCAATTAAATTATGCATAAGTCGAAAATCATTGGAATAGCAAATATACTAGCAGTTCTGGCATTTCATATATATGGAGTAAAATCGGAGGTAAAGTGATAAATTGGTAAAAAAAATACACTTTAATTAATTTTTATTTAAATATGTGATGTGGCTTTTTTCAATAATGTTAAATGATGTTTGTTAAAAAATATTTAAAACATAAAAAAATTTTCTTAATGTTTAACCGAATGAAAAATTATCTTACAAATGAAATGTAAATCATTTTAACAACAAATTTTTTGATGGTCTCCGATTTTAATAAAATTTGGTGAATATGTCTAACAGTGAACGCATATTTATAAAACCATTTTTTTTTTAATTATTTAATATTGAAAACTTTCGGCACCGTGAAGCTTTGAAATATTGTAAAATTAGTGGTTAAGGCATCATTCAATATGCCATTACTTCTGTTATGTAAAAGATATTGGAAAAATACTTTTTGCATTTTAATACGATAGTGAACATTTTGGCGTTCAGATATTTGTTTGAAATTTGGGTTCACTGCGAAACATATGTACCAAGTTTTATCAAAATCAGAGATCATCGAAAAATTCGAAAATACTCAATATGAAAAAAAAAAAAAAAAATATTTAAAAACAAAACCTACCAATAAGCTAACATTATAACGGTTTAGCCAAAGATTTTGTTTAGCCTTTTAAGGGGGGACATTACATTCGCGGCAGAGAAAACAGACCTTTTTTTAAAAATTCATAACTCAGTCAAAAACGAACATTTTTCCAAAATGTATTATTGTAGAGAATTGAACAAATTACAAGAAAAAAAAATTCAAAAATATATATTTCACTCCAACATGGTTTTATAGAGCTCCAAACTAGCGGCAGAGAAAAAAACGGGGCCTCGTGGTTGCAGCGCTGGGAGTCGCAAAAATTATCCGATCTGGAAAAAAAAATGACTTTTTTAAATCGTAACAAAATTGGTTATCGTATGACATAAGCTTTTTTTTAAATTTTTTTTAAATTTTCGGTGATGTTCCAAATTTAAAAGTATGTTTTTCGAAAAAAAAAATCGAAAAAAAATTTTAGAAAAAAGCTCGTGTCATACGACTGAATTTTCTGGTGCCCTAAGTGTTTTTTATACGTATGGTGGAATCCAGCTTTTAGCAGCTCAACTAAACTAATGATTCTAATAGCACATTCGCATTATTTTGTTAAAACCTGAATTTGGTTTTAACCCGGTTTTGTGATTCATTTTAATATACATTTCAACACAGAAATGCGGTTAATCTGTAGAATAATGTGTTTTTATGAGTCGTGTGAGATCTTTTTACAAATACAATTTGGACTTTTTAATTTTTTTTAAGTTTTCTACAGTTTTATGTTGGTTTGCTTAAATTTTACAAAAGGAACCATTTTTTTTATTATCTCAGTATCTTTAGTAAATAATATTTATTAAGACGGCAAATATTGTTGAAATGTGGTCAAAGTACAAATTTATTAAAATTTTTATGAATTCACTTTTTATTAGTCTTAAGTATAGCAACAACTATGGGAGCTTAATTAGTTTATGGATATGGGAGGTTTCTCTTTATATAAATTATGAATAGTAATCTTGGTCCCATTATCAACATAAATGAGATTCAAAACTTAAACTTAAATACTAATAATTTTAATTTTGCGCATATTAATGCCCAGAGTATTGCGCCAAGGAACTCTGCAAAACTAGAAGAAATTAGATCTGTTTTTGAAAACAAAATATTTGATATAATTGGAGTTTCAGAATCGTGGCTAAATGAATATATATCTGACAATGCAGTGTCCATAAATGGTTACCGTTTGTATAGAAGCGACAGGTATGTTCGTAAAGGTGGTGGTGCCTGTATATATGTAAGGAATGCTTTAAAATCTAGATATGTGGGTAGTATTATGAACGAGGGATTGTCGGAATGTATATTTATTGAAATTGATGGTGAAGGAATTGAAAAAATTTTAATCGGTGTAGTTTATCTAGCTTATGGCGTTATTTCAAATTGCGAAGAGCAACTAGCTGAATATTCAGGTCGGTATAACAAAGTTGTTTTCATGGGAGATTTCAATATAGATTTATTTGTGGAAGGTGATCGGATGAGAAGCTTGTGTGGGAGAATGGGACTAGAAATTGTGCATAACAATCGACCAACTCATTTTACTATTGGCCTTCCTGTAGCCAAGCTAATTGACTACTTTCTGGTCTCAAACTCTGATTTAATTGAAGATACTGGACAATTTCAGTTTCCAGCCCTGAATTCGCGTCATGCGCTAATTTATCTATCAATGAAAGTGAGGACTGAATTGTTAGCAGAGAGAAGAACATTATAGAGATTATAGCAATTTTAATTTTGAAGACTGCAAAGCTGATGTGAGTAGGATTGATTTAGGGGAAATATATAACAATTCGGATGTCAATGGGCAAGTTGATTTCCTAAATGAGTTATTATTAGCATTGTATGACAAGCATGTACCGCTAAAAACAGTAGGACCTCAGAAAACCTCAAACTGGATAAAATCTCCCATTATTATTCATGCCCAGTAACAGAGGGATAGGATGTACCGGGCAATTTTAGAAAACAAAACTAACGATAGATGGCATGTGTACTGCAAGTATAGGAATAAGGTAAAATCAGTAATAAGAAAGCAAAGAAACATCTATTTTCAAAACGTGTTTTCAAATTGTTCTCAAAAGCACATGTGGGGAGAAATAAGGCAGTTGGATATTGTTGGAAATGATAATAGAGAGGTGGAAAGAATTGATGTTGAGAGATGTAATGAACATTTTGTAATGCCAGCTATTAATAATGCACCGACTCTAATATTTCAGAATTTAAGTCATGATGAAGGTCTTAATGGTTTTCTTTTAGTGCGATAGATGTCATAGATGTCTGGAATGCGATGAATAGAATCAAATCGCAGGCTATTGGCCCGGATGGTGTTTCACTGAAATTTTTAAAACTAATATTTCCCCTAGTTTCTGGATGTTTAGTACACATTTACAACTATATTTTAACGTCATCAAATTATCCTAATTGCTGGAAGAATGCGAGAGTAATTCCTGTGCCTAAGGTTAAAAATCCCCAGAATTCCGCCGATTTCAGGCCTATTAGTATTTTGTCCGTGTGCTCAAAGGTTTTAGAGATTTTAATCTATGAACAAATATTACAGAGTGTCTATTATAAACGTTGCATCTCAGATTTTCAATCAGGTTTTAGGAAAAACCGCAATACGACCACTCTCATGGCAAGTCTGGTTGATGAGATTAGAGAAAAAATGGATAGCAAAAATGTTGTTGTATTAGTCAGCTTGGATTTGAGTAGGGCTTTTGAGTCAGTATGTCACGAAATATTATTGAATAAACTATTTTCGCTATTTTCTTTTCTAAAACTGCCTGTTTGTTGATTTCTTCATTTTTATTAAGCCGAAAACAGTTTGTACAATGCGGGGAAAGGTGTTCTTCGCTCAGAGATATCTTTAGAGGTGTCCCACAAGGGTCTATATTAGGACCATTACTTTTTAGTGCTTACGTTAACGATATCTTTGACAGCATACCTGGCATTTGTAGTCACTTATATGCGGATGATCTTCAGTTATTGTTCTCAGCAAAAAAGGAGAATATTAGTGTTTTATCGACTAGCATTCGGAATAGTTTACAACAGATTGAAAGTTGGTGTAGCGATAATTTTATAGTGCTTAACGTATCCAAATTTAAGGCAATGATATTTAATGATGATGGTATTACTGTGCCAAGAATCTTCTTAAACAATCTGGAAGTGTGCTATGTTAGTTATTTTAAGGCGCTTGGTTTTTATATTGATAACAAACTTGGATTTGATTATCACATAAACTTTCTTTTCTCACGTTTGTCGTATGGGTTGCGTAAGCTTTACAGTATTGATTGTTATTTACCTTTGCAAACCAGAAAGTTGGTAGCTCATGCTACTCTAATGCCAATTATTTTATATGGGATAGAAATATATTCTGGTACAACTGAATCTAATATGCTCCGTTTGGAGAGATATTTTAATAGAATTATACGATATGTATATAGACTAAAAGTGCGAGACCATGTAACTGCTCATGTGATAGATTTTTTGGGATGCTCGTTTAAGGCTTTTGTAAAAATAAGACTAATGACGCTTTTTTATAAAGCGTTTAAGTGTGGGTCACCAAACTACATTGTGTCCAGGTTTTGTTTTGGAAATTCGTCAAGATGCAGGTCATTATTTTCTCCAAGGTTTCATTCGTTAGTCATGAAAAGGTCATGTATAGTTAGAGTTTGTAGTATCTGGAACTCTTTTATACCGTATTGTGAAAGGCATTTTGCTCACTCGGTGAAGGAATTTAAGGGCAAATTAATTTCTCATTTATGAATTCGTTGAATCATTATGTTGGTAGTGGATACTATAAAAGATGTGTGACAAAAGACAAAATAAATTTTAATACATTTTTAGGGAAACATTTCCATATCCATAGTTAGGGTTAAGTTAACATAAGTTCTTTATTTAGAAAATAATTTAAATACTTATAATTTAAGGAAATTACAAATTGTATGTGCCATTTGAACAACTATGTAATCGTTTTGGCCTAATGGGCTTATAGATTATGAATAAATAAATTGAAATTGAAATTGAAATTGATAGCGAGTCAAGTTTAAAAAATACAAAAAAAAAAGAATCTTAAGAATATTTACCAAAATACAAAATTATGAAAAAAGTCGATTTCAAAAAACGGCCAATGTCATGTCGCCCCTTAAATTGAATACTTGAATATTATTTATGTAATTATTTCTAATTTTTTTGTAATTTTTTTATATTTTATTTTATTAGCATAGCTGGACTTATGCGATGAAAACTATAACCTGCAAAAGTCAAAATAAGGATTTACTTGATATTAACTTAAGCGTTGAACGTGTTTCACGTGGAGTGTATGCATTATCTGGTGAATTAATAATCAATTTTGATATAGTCGAAGGAGATAATAATGAAGTAACAATCTTTTATGCATACTATATTTTTATACAACTAAATTTTTTAACATAATCATAGACACAGAAAACAAACTCAATGAAATGGTTCCGAATTTTTCGGTAGTTATAACCAAATTTTTGTTGAGGCAATCGAAACTCTATTGTAGTGCCCGAATTCTTGTTGTATTGACTGATTGTTGTCGCAAGCGTAAAATTCGTTGCTGGTACAGACTCTGTTTTCAGCGTCTATGACTTTCTACTGCCGCAATAGTAGAATTTGATTTCATAGACAGTTTGATTTTATATTTCATTTTAAATTTATTACTTTTCAATTACACTATAAAACACCAAAAAACAAGATCTCCACTTACGACACATAACACGCTGAACGCGAACCTGGCAAAAACTTTGAAATTGCACGGTTAGTTTCATATTTGTAACCCTTTCACTACCCGTGTACAATACGCTGTACAAATTTTTAAAAAAATATAAAAAAATTATAATGCAAAAAGCTTTATAATTTGGTTTAAATATGTTCATTAGAATATTTGTCAAGGAAAAAAATAATAGTAGGGGTTGGGGGAATACATATAAAACTTTTTATTTTTAATTTAAGGACCCAAAAAAGAATCTGAAGTCGAAATAGAATTATATCAACAAACAAAAAGTCGGTAGTGAAAGTGTAAAACAGTTTTGCTTTAGCATCGTGGAATTTAATTCAAAATGTTAAAAATTTTTAATGGATTTCAAATCTACGGTAGTTAAATTTTGATTTCAACATAATGCTTTTTTATTGCTAAAGAATATTTTCAAGAATTTATAGGAACTGGAAAAATCAAATTGTTTGCTTAATGCCTCCAGTATTTATTGCAGCTAATGGATTTCGATTTTTATTACAAAGAAAAAATGTTTGTCAAAAATAATGTGAATTAAGCATTTGTTTGATTTAAACGCACTCCAATTAAAAGTTTAATAATATCTATTATTGTTGTATTGAAAATGAATTTGGTGCACACAAAATTTCCAGTTTTTATAATCCATAATAACAACCAAGAACAAGAAACACCAAAATTGAAAGAAAAAAAGATTAAATTAAAAACTTCGCTTATATTTAAAAAATTCGTCAAAATTGAAAAATAGCTAAAATTATATATATTTTAAAATTGCAAAAAAAAAAAACGTCTATATTAAAAAAAAAAAAGCCAAATTGAAATAAATTCCTAAAATTGCAAAAAAAAAAAAATTACCACAAATTAACAAAATTGCTTAAATTATTTAAAACCAAAATTATAAAATTTTAAGAGACGCCTTTACTGTTAGTTAGGTGATTATTTCAATTTTGGCGATGTTTTAAATTTTATTTATATTTTTTTAATTTTGGTTTTTAATTTTGCTCAATTTTGACGTTGGTTTTTTTTTATTTGGTAAATTTTTTCCAACTTCGGCAGTTTTTATGCATTCTTTTTAATATTTAAGGTTTTTTTTAAATTTTTCGTTTTTGTAATACTGCCGATTTCTTTTATTTTGACGATTATTGTCAATTACAGCGACTTTTTTATATTTTGAAGAAAAAAATTCTATTAATTTTGACGTTTTTTTTATTTTGACGGTTATTTTAAATTTTGGTGAAATTTTAAAATTTGTATTTTTTTTTTTAATTTGAGCGATTTTTTTTTGCAACTTTTAATTAAAGCTTTAATAGTATCTACAAAAAAAATTGTTTTGAATTGAAAACAATATTCAATTAAATTTTTAACTTTAACGAACAATGAAAATGAAAATTATTCAAGTTCGAGGCCATATTCTATATTTCTTTATTAGGAAGGATATTGTCCTAACAAATAATCTATTTATTATTTGACCCTTTCAGGAATGTGTTGATAGATCTATTTCGGGAATTTTCTAGGTTCCCATCATCAAAACACGTTTTTAAAGCGGTAACAATCCCATGCCAAACATCAAACATTCATATAAACTAGTTTACTCACTAAATGAGAACTAATATATGAGCTCGAAGTTAAAGATTATCACCATTGATCAAAAAATAAATTGAAAACTTGTTTGTTATATGCAAGCTCCACCTTTGGTGGATATTCAATACACGTTTTGACGAACAATATTTTTATTAAATATTTGCAAAACAATATTTTTATAAATATCATTAATTGTCAGTCTAATTAAGCTATTAAATTTAAAACAAAAAAACTATTTTATTTTAAAATTATTTTAAGTTTATTTTTATACATTGCGAATTATTGTCCCTTCCAATATTTTTTCTTGGACCTTCTCTGCATGTTTTTGTTGTTATTGCTTTATAACACCACTCTTTTAATTGTCAAAATTTTGAATTGTTTTGCAAATGTTTTCGTAAATTTTAAATGGTTTTGCAACTTTATTGCAAGATATTTTCTGTTGAAGTATCTAGGTTATACGTTATTTAAAAAAAAACGAATTGTTAAAGATGCGGTAAAAACTAGAGTGATTCAATTGCAAAATAATAAATTTTCAAATCCTTACATTATCCTGCAAATATCCTTGAACATGAAAACAAATGACTGTACTCAAATGGATTACTAACTTCTGTAGATCTCAAAAGTATAAAAACTTTTTAACACTTTATATTCAATTTCATGATATTCACACAAAAGTTGTAAAAACAGGGTCTCCAATAAAAATCAAAAAGTTTAAATATCTCGTAAACTAACCGTGTCAAAATTATGCCAAAATTATGTATTGCAATAGGAGGATCTTCTAAAAAATTTTATTTATCGAACAGTGTTATAGCTAATTTTTTGTTTTTATTTTAGCTTGAAGTGTCCGCTTTTCGTAGCAAAAATAATGATGAAATCTATGAAAGTATACCGCTACAAATGTCACGTAGACATTGGATTACAGCTTTAAATACCCAATATAAAGACGTTTTAATGGAAACATTCAAGGACTGTTCGAATTTGCCCTACTTTGATTACGCATTTGTATCACCACTTGAAAAGAATATGTATACATTAGACAAATGTCAATTTAGCCAAAAAGGTCTTCCTAGTCACTTAGAGCCTGGTACATATAAGCTGATTGTAAATGGTTATGGTAAAGTTGAATGGGGTTTGGAATTTTATGTAGAAGTCGAGAAGAGTGATTAAGTAATTTAAAAAAAAAAAATATTAAAGAATTAATTTGTTACACAAGAAAATTTAATTTTTTAGCAAAAACAAATAAATAAAATCATTTCGCACATATTATATAATTGCTGGAAGCGCCAGTTATTGCTTAACTTATTATTTAGTTTATTAATTTTAAAAAATGCAAACAAATTTTACATAACTTTTGAACAAATATTCCAAAATTAAAATGTAATGGCTCAAATAAAAGACAAGATTTAATACTATTAAACGCATGACACATCAAAGTACCTTTAATTTTTTTTTACTTAAAAAATAAAATCTTGTGAATATTTAGCTAATAAGTTTCTAAGCATATTTAAAACGGTTAAACACATTGCTTTTAATAACAATAATACTTTAAAGTCAATAGATTTATTTTATATACCAGATTAAAAAAAATACATTTCAAATATAAAATGTCATCTCATTCGATCGATATTTAATCGTATTCAAGTTCGTCTCAAAATATCAACTTAGATACCTCAAAGATATTACTGGTTTGAATTAGATCAAAGTTTATCTAAAAATTGGGGTATCCAATAATACGTAATTAAGATCCTGGTCGATCCAAAAATATCTTATGGGATTAATTTAGATCCAATTGGATTTAATTAGATAAAAAAAAATATAAGTTATTTTGATATTAAATTGGATCTACATAAATGAAATAAAATATTTTATTTTGAATAACATTTCAAGAAATCATTTAGTCATCAGGCACATATCTAATTATGTATGGGGTTATATAAAACAGCTTGCTCAAAAACCCGGTACTTCGTTACCGGTAGTTTTAAATATTTAAAAATGTTTAAAAGAAAATTTATTAAAAATATAAAAATTGTTTTCCGGACTTTCTATATTTTCATATATTTTTAGACTATGTTAACTAAATATATTGCATTTAAAGGGTGTTTTTTATAGAGGTATATAACTTTGAAATGGAATAAAACAAAAATGAATTTTTTAAATTGACATGAAACTTACTTTATTCGAAAGATAATCTTCTGGCATTATAATTTAAATATGACTTCTGTCATATGACCGCCACGGCTGGATGTCCAATTTTCGATGACTTTTTCCAACACTTGTCGCCGTATATTTGCGATAACGCGGTGAATTTTGTCCTACAAGTGGTCAATCGTTTCGGGATTATCGGCGTAGACTAGTGCCTTTGTAAATCGCACGTACTTGGAGGCCAATTCACGGGTCCGAAACGTGAAACTATGCGGTTACCAAACGTTTCCTTCAATAAATCAATTGTGGCACGACCGTTGTGACCAGCATCTACACGGCACTGTACGACATCTCTGTGGATGCATATTATCATTTAGAGTAAACGTGGTGCGAAAACGTTCCATAGTTAATCCAATTAATTGCTCTGATGGACGATACTGTTGACCGTAAAATGGACGTAGTGCGCGATATGTATTTCGAACCGAACCATGTTTTTCAAAATAAATTTGGAAGCGTTGTTGCGGCGTCAGTCTGTTCATGTTAAAATGCCAAACCAAACTAAACATAAATCACTTGACAGCTGACAAAATGGCCACCAGTTAAAAAAGTGTTGCCAACTTAAAGTTCTATGCCTGTATAAAAACACCCTTTATATCTCTTGAAAAGATTTATTCAATATTTTGTGCAACCAAATATATAGTTGGTTTATATTCAAACGGATCTATCTGCTATTTTTTTATGTATGTAGTACTGTGTAATTATTTTTAATGTAAATTAGGTTCAAATAATTATTATTTTCGTGCTTTCATTGCAAATATCTACGAATCATTGCGAATCATTGCGAATATCTCAGAATAGGTTCCTAACAAGTATTTCATAGATATACGAAACAGTTATTATAAATCAAAAAAACACATTTGTATCACTTAGTAATTATAACATCAATAAAGTAATGTAGATAGCTCATTTCTATTAAAAAACAAAACATTGTTGTAACATATCTCAATCTGATTTGGCAATAAACCAGTGTTATAATGATCTTTTAAATTTGACATTAATACCATAGATGACAGCTATGTCAGTGAATATTTTTGAATCAACCCCTCATTTTCTAAATAAAAATTTAGATAGCTCCGTTTAAATATATGACAACTTTATTAAAACTTAAGAGGTTTACTGGCTTTAGAAATGAATAAAAACGACAATATTTAAGGATTCATAAAAAAAAAAAAATAAAAGGTTTATTAAAAAAAATATTTTTTGCAATAGTAAAAGACAGTATTAGATAATATTAAAGAAATTATAATTTAGAATTCGAACTACCATGGCAACCCTGGTAACAATTTCATTATAGACACTTTTTTAAGGCAAAATCCTTGGTACTTATCTGATTTTAAAATTTTTGATTTCCATTAAAATGGTACGAGGGTAAACTCAAAAATTAAAAAAAAAACAACCAAAAAAATTTTTGTTTCTATTTTGAAAAAAAAAACAACTACCCAAAAATGTATAAATGTCTCTACGTTAGAGATTTAATTTTTTAGTCCTCTGCAAAACTAACTCGGTGCTCCCTTTAATGCTGCACAGTGGCACCCGATTTTCAATATCCTGTTTTGAGAAAAAAAAGTATTATAAGTAAATATATATCATGTAAAATAAAAGGCAAATAGTTTGTTTAACAAACTGCAACTTTTTATTATTATTTTATTATTTTAGTTTTAGTTTTATTTTTATTATTATATTTTGTGCATAAAATGTTCATGAAAATTTCGAATATAATTTTGCATATAATCTTGCTTGTATACATGCAACAGGAGCTGGGAAACAGCAATCATAAACTGAATCTTGCTTCGGAGATACCACGCCCATTTTGTCTATATCTTTCGTTCGTTTTCTACAGTGCTTACCCTGCGGGAAATGGACCAGTCACTGGTATGGTCATGTGACTAGAACTTTGTGTGTATGAACCTGTCCTAGTTTCGGTTCTGTTATATGAAATTTCTGTTATATCCCTGCGGGAAACGAAGGGTCGATTGATCAAAAGTGACAAATCTGTGATATATGATTTGGGGGCACGTCACGAAACTGGTGAAACCAAAATTGTGGTGCACCAAAAAGTGTTAATTTTGGGGAAATGACCAATCACGTGACTTTAGTTATGGTGACAAAACATTCACTGGTTGCTACCAGATATATCAAGTAACTGGAGAAAATGAAACATAACATCAAAGTATACTGAAGCAACTAGGGCAGTTCCAGTTGAAGTTATTACCGGTCATTGAGCTGGTTCAAAACCATTAGCAGTGGATGAAAACATGGCAATGAGTGCCAAAGGATTCAGTCACTTGACTGCTATACAGCAGAAATAATACTGAAGGAATTTTATCTGTACCGACTATGTGACAGTTGAAATGAAGACTTAACACTCCACTGGTTTAAGAACTGAACACGGAACTGTGACCAGGGTTGCCAGATATGGCGATTTCTCGCCAGTTTTGAGACGTACCAGTGCATTGGTACGTCTCAAAACTTTTTCAGTCAAACTACCCCTATTACAGAACACATTGCGTTTAATATGTGACTGCTTTTCCTTCAAAAATTGTTCTCCAGTTCTAAGATACGTATACCTACACCAGTCACGTGATAATTTTTTCCCCACTGGTTGTGTTGCATATCACATAAAACCTAAAATGGTCATACTTTGACACTACCTACTTCTAACTTGTCCCGTAGTATATTCATTTCAGTCTGTATGGTGATAGGTTACCTTGGTCAAGTTATTCGATACGTCACACAGTGCTCCACAGGTAGCAAATTGTCACCTCCTATGACAAGCCCATGTTAAAAGTACCGGTCACTTTCATATAACAGAACCGAAACTAGGACAGGTTCATACACACAAAGTTCTAGTCACATGACCATACCAGTGACTGGTCCATTTCCCGCAGGGATGTCATAGGAGGTGACAATTTGCTACCTGTGGAGCACTGTGTGACGTATCGAATAACTTGTACAACATATCACCATACAGACTGAAATGAATATACTACGGGACAAGTTAGAAGTAGGTAGTGTCAAAGAATGACCATTTTAGGATTTATGTGATATGCAACAGAACCAGTGGGAAAAAAGTTATCACGTGACTGGTGTAGGTGTACGTATCTTAGAACTGGACAACAATTTTTGAAGGAAAACTAGTCACATAATAAGCGCAATGTGTTTTGTAACATTGGTAGTTTGACTGAAATAGTTTTGAGACGTACCACTGCACTGGTGTTAGGGGTACAGACGCCGGGCATGCGAAAAGTAGTTAGCAAGTAACCTTTCAGTTTTTATTCATCGTATGTCATATTATGCACGAGTTGCTAAATAGCCAGTCCGGAACCATTCACTGCACTTTTCCAAAACAGTGTGTCTTACCCCCTGTTCAAAAAAAACCTTAAAAGTGGCACAACAAAAATCCATTTTATAATTAGCTTATTTTGTCTGTACCCGACAAAAAACTAAGTTTAAGATCGCGGCGTTTGGCGAGAAATCGCCAGATCTGGCAGCGCTGGTCACAGTTCCGTGTTCAGTTCTTTTAAACCAGTGGAGTGTTACGTCTATTTCTACTGTCACATAGTCGGTACAGATAAAATTCCTCCAGTGTTATGTCTGCTGTGTAGCAGTCAAGGGACTGAATCCTTTGGCACTAATTACCATGTTTTCATCCACTGCTAACGGTTTTGAACCAGTTCAATGACCAGTAATAACTTCGGCTCTATGAAATAAGGCCCTAATTAAATAAGTCCCCAAACCAAAAACGAAATAAGGCCCCAAAACTTTCTGATAAAAAAATTTGGGGTCTTATTTCATTTTTTGGGGCTTTATTTAATTTTTTTTGGGACTTTATTTCATAATGAAATAAGGCCCCAATTTGAGAAATGAAATAAGTCTCCAAATAATATTTTTGGGGTGTTATTTCATTTTCTTAAAAACCAAAATTTTTAAGGAATGTAATCTCATTCAAAGCACGCAGAAAAAACTTTATTTCGCGAAGCAGGAAGAAGAGCACCCAGAAGAACTTGTTTTTCAAATCAGATGTCGAATCCGTTGAAATCTTATATTTTTAAGACATCAAATAACATTTATTTTACCTGCCATAACTTTTTATGTCCCAAAATACCAATCCACACCAAGATTTATTGTTTTTTAATGATTATTTTTTTAAAATTTTATTTTATTAAAATTTTTACGTATATATTAGTGTCTAAACGTTAAATAGACAGAAGATAAAAACCAGTCAGTTTACTGTTTAAATGACAAAGCTATGACTGGTCAAATTATATTACTTATTGTCTTAAAAATAAGATTTCAACGGATTCGACATTGGATTTGTAAAAACAAGTTTTTCTGTTTGGCGGTCTTTGGCCGCTCTTAGGGTGTTTTTCCTCCGTAGAAGGCGGCAGGCGGCTACGCGAAATAAAGTTTTTTCTGCGTGCGACAAACTATCAATTCGTTTGCTATATTTTTTTTTGGGTACAAGAATAATCTTCTAGTGAATATTGTTTAAAATTGTTTTTAGTGAAATATTTTTAATGTTCATATTTACAGGTTTCATTTACTAATTTTTCTTATCTTCTTGGCGCCAAACAGCTGAGGACTCTTTGCAGATATATACACAAAAACTATGTACTAATTAGGAATAAAAAAATATTTTAATGTAATATATAATTTTTATTTTTTTTAATTGGGGCCTTATTTCATTTTCGAAATGAGGCTTTACTTCATTATGAAATAAAGCCCCAAAAATTGCGGGCTTATTTCATTTTATTTTGGGGTTTTGTTTCATTTTTTTGGGGCTCTTTTTCATATATTTTTTGGGGCATTGTTTCATAATGAAATAAAGCCCCAACAAATGGGGAGTTATTTCATTTTTGGTTTGGGGACTTATTTCATAGAGCCAATAATTTTAACTGCAACGGCCCTAGTTGCTTCAGTACACTTTGATGTTATGTTACTGTTTCTCCAGTAACATGATATATCTGGTAGCAACCAGTGAATGTTTTGTCACCATAACTATAGCCACGTGATTGGTCATTTCACCAAAAATTAGCACTTTTTGGTGCACCACAATTTTGGTTTCACCAGTTTCGTGACGTGCCCCCAAATCATATATCACAGATCTGTCACTTTGGATCAATCGACCCTTCGTTTCCCGCAGGATACAAATTAGCTTTTGCTCAAATAATTTCAATAGCAACATATATTAAAAAAAAATTTTTTTTTTTTATTGTGTCCCATCCCGCCCATTTTTAATACAGAGTTATGTTAGAAAATAAAGTGCCAAATTTGGTTCCAATTTTTTTTTAACAGAAGCCTAGCAAAACAGTTTCAAATTTAAGATTGCAAGTGACGTGGCATATCCCTTTTTCATGTATCCGCAAGTTTTAGTACAGCGTAATCAAATGTTATTACAATACGCCACACCACAATCTGCTTAAATATGTTCAACAGGAGCCAATATAGCAACATTTAAAATATTAAGTTAGTAGTTTGTATAGGACAGTTATTTGTGTAGTAATGCAGTTGTAGTTATTTTAACAGCAATTGTAGTTGTTTTACTTAGAAAAATAATTTTCAATATTTTTGACGAATGTTTTTTTTTCAAACAACTTACCAAAACTACAGCATTATGGTAACATTTACTTTATGCAGTTGTTTCGACTTTTTCGATGTATGTTTCATAAAATATGAGATTTTAAATTGTTTAAAGGTTTTCAATAAAGATGAGTGCCTTGCATGTTAAAACTATATAAACAATTATAACGCATAGACAGGCGAATACATGTGTATTTAGATGTAACAGAAATCAAAATTATATATAATAACATATAATGTAATATAAAAAAAAAAGTATTTCGTTTTGGATAACACGTATATTGAACTGTTCGTAGTTATATATCGTTCCATACCAGTGAAATGTAGATCTTGGTTTGGATAAAACTATATATTGTCACAATCTATTTATTAGCCTGTTCCAAATTGAAAAAATTTGCGAATTCCGTCATGTACTCCAACGATAGGTATTATTGAGCTGTTTACGGATAAAAGCTAAACATTTGGTTGAAGCCACATATTTATATTTGCTACCCGCACATATTTATATTTGCTACCCTACCCGTCTTCGTAGTGTAATTCTTGGACAAAGACGATCTTAAAAGTATGACAATGTTGAGCATATTATGAAAAACATATTTATAAAATTTCCATAGATTAATTTTGGACGACCAAAGCATCATTTAATTTGAAGCAAGTAATATTATTTATAACTAGTTTTAAATTTCAAGATGTACTGGACCAAAATTACTCTATGGAAATTTTATAAATATATTTTCAAAAACAGGCTTAGCATTATTGCACACAAATCTAAAAAATACGAGGGGCGAACTATAAGTATACTGATTATTTTTTTTCCCCCCAAAAAGCAACTGGATACTACTCATCGTTTGAGCACTATTACGTAAAATTGTACTCTTTCGGGACAGCCTAATGTGTATTAAAACTTTTAAAGATTTATTCCGTAGCTTTTTGGAAACCGCAAAAAAAGTTTAGTATTATTAGTAAGAAATTGTGTATATTTTCGCACAATCATATACAAAAATGCAATATTTAGTGCAATTTTACCAGACTAAAACTCGGATTTAATTATATTTAGATGTATTAGTTTACATAAAATCATATAGAATTAATTATATCAATATAATATATGGTTTGTATATAATTATATCTAATTGTAATAGTTTAGATATTAACTGATACCATTTATATACAAAGATAGATATAAACTGATACAATCTAATACAATTCTATCGGACCATAATTCGGATAAAATTGTACTGGGCATTTATCTAATAGCGTCAGACTAAATCTAACACCATAGAAACAAATACAATTTTATAGATCCATATTTCGTATGAAATTTAATAAGTTTACATATAGCATCACATAGAAATTTATATAACTACAGCTCCATATATTTTTTATTTTTTATCGGGAAATCATTTTACAGAAAACCCCTGATAAAGTTGGTTAAAATCAGATGTCATATAGATATAAACAAATAACTTTAAGATTAGATTAATCAAAAATGAGTTAAAAATATCTTACTAAAAGTTAAAATTTTATATAAAGGTTGATCATCATCTTCTTAGCTTCTTCTATAAAAAAAAATAAAATCTTTACGTTTATTCACAAAATGTTCAATTCAATTTAATTTTCTGAGTCATTTCAGTGCCATTTTTTTGAAAACGTCCCTGTGGCCAATGGGACCGGTTCTGCGTGTGCCACAGGATTGGTGCCTTCGTGCCAGAGACTGGTCCTCTGCTAAACCCTACCCTGACAAATTTAACATTGGCTTGTCATAGGAGGGGGTCATTTGTCCTGCTTTAAACCACATAGTGGCATGTCACAGGACTAACCAAAGATGGGCATACCACAAGACTGTCGCAAAAGGCCATGTCGTATAAAATAAACGAAAACTAAACAGCTTCCAATGGGTAAAATTCTGGCCAACTAGCTTTTTTTTTTTTTGTTAATAAGCATTGTGGTTAAGTGGTATGTCTTTACCAGTCACAGGATTTGTAAAATTATACCAGTCCTGTGATAAGTCCTTCTTTAACCAGTCACTTTTAGGTCAATTGACTTCTCATTCCCCATAGGGGTTATTCAAACATGAGGGCTCGTTTACGACTCCTAGAATAAGAAATCTGAGAAAATGTTTTCAAAACTCTCTCGGGTTTTACACATCAACAATTCAATTTATATTGATTTTGCATGTATTAAATAAAAATTTTGCGGTTTTTAATCGGTATGTTAATGGTAGGGAAAAATTCTTATAATCTTAAGATTTAGTATTTTTATAAATCCGATTTTTTTTAAATAAAAAACGTCTGAAATCGAAAGTCGTTTAAGTTTAATAGGTTTTTGATAGAAGTAATAAAAGTCTAAGTGTTTTCTTGCAAAACAAGAAGTTTGAAAATTAATAATCAGTGTGCCAAAAATAGTTTCAGAAGCAGTCATAGTTTTATTAATACAACCACAATTTTGGGCTTATTAATTTGAAAAAAAATTTACTTTGTTGAATTTGGGGATATTTTGTGATTGATATCGATAAGAAGTTTGTAGGAAGCATGGTAAATGTGGACATATTAAAAAAAAAAAATTTATTACTCTATTACTTTGTTAAACCTTTTTTCTTATCGGGAATTTTTTGGGGATAGGATTTTAATTATTTGGGGATAACGAAAAAAAGTATATGGCAAGCCTGCGCATTGATTTTTTCCGTCTAATTACATGAAGACATTGTACTTATTCTTTTTAATGACCAATACATTTTCAAGTGAACAGCATTCTCTTTGCGAACAGCACTGAGCTAGAGCCACAACCTAACTAGGCCCTTTGACGAGTGATTTTCTTATGTATCACAGTGATATTGTTGCTTATATTGATTACTAAAGGTAATAAACCCCTTAATTGTTTAACCGACTAATGCTTTCTTAAAGACATCTTTAAAAATACAAAATTGCCGCAAAGTTAGCATTCTTTAAGAAAATTATTAATAAACTGAATAAATGATTACGGCTAATTTTTCAGCCGTAATTTTCAAAAAGAAATTAAATCAATAATTTCTTGAAAATTGCTCATATTGCTCGGTCCCATTACATAATAGTAAATTTCCTCTATTTTGTATTAACAATTAACACATGTATATTTTTATAACAATATTATTTCATGTTAACTTATCACACAATCGCAAATAATTCATGTATGCCTAGTGTATGCAATTATACAAGCTTGCAATTAACCAATTAAAATTATATTAAACAAAAAAAAAATCTGATATAAATTAGCTCATATGTTCAACGACAAAGCCAGTTGTGTAAATCTCGATATTAGAGTTCCAATACTAAATGGCTAACGGAACTTTTAAAAATATAATAAAACAGTTACAATTTATTGTAATTATAATTTATGTATGTTTTCTCGGATACATAGACGGATTTGGAGCTTCAGGCCAAGTAAAAATTGATAAGAAACACTTTTTAAATTCAATACGTTTAATATTCTATTATATTTAGAAATCCTGGATGTATGAAATAAAATCGATTGAATCGAAGAGTTCCGATCCAGTTTTATTTTCTTCCAGTTTAAATGTTGAACGTGTTTCACGTGGTGTTTTTGCAATATCTGGTGATATGCTTATCAATTTCGATGTAGTTGAGGGCGATAATAACCAAGTAATTAGTAATTCAAAAATCAATAACGATGGTCATAATTTAACAATTCAAGCGTGGAAATTTTTACAATATAAGATATTCCTGCTAAACGAATTCTAAATTATTAAGATAACATTTGGTAGTTTCACAAATAAATTTGCAGGCTTTATCTTATGACCAGCGATATAAATTGTCTCTCTTATCACAAATTTATCTTTGTTGTTACAGCTTGGTTGTAAATCATTTCGTAGTGCAAAAGGCGATGGCGATTATGCAAGTTTACCGTTTCAAGTCTCACCTGCACACTGGCATAAAATTCTAAATTCTTACTACAAGGATGTTGTAATGAGTACATTAAAAGACTGCTCAGATATGCCCTACTTTGAAGATGAATTTGAGCCACCATTAGAAAAGAAAACATATACATTTACTAAATGTCAATTTTCACAAGACGGTTTACCAAATCACTTACAGGACGGATTCTATAAACTTGTAATTTTTGGTACTGGCGCAGTTTCTTGGGAAATTGTACTTGTTGCTGAAGTAACGACTAGCATGTGATATGTTGAGTTAATCAAAAATTAATACAAAATATATTTATTAATTGAAAAATTTGTGCACACTTTTTAATAAGAAATAAAAGAGTTAAAATAAGTAAAAAAAAAAAAACTAACTGATGGTGATATTCTTATCACAACTTACGAATTTCTTAACAATGAGGGTACAAATGTTGTATCTAATGCAACTGATAATTTGGTTCACAAAATGTGGTGTCTTAAAAAATAGAAAAATTTATAAAAAAAAGTACTGAAATGACTTTACAAAACTAAACTTATTTTTTAAATATAAATCTTACAAAACTACCTTTAAGATGACATGCGATGCAACTAATTTTTCCAAACTTCGATGGTAAAACTTCTGTGACAAAAAGTTCGAAGGTAAATTTTTCAAAAAATTGGAAAAAAATATATAAATTTTGATTCATTTCACTATACTGTTAGTAGGGATACTCGGGAATGCTATTCTTTTTTCGACCCGCAATCCCTGGAATTTTGTGCGGGATTTCTCGGGATGTTTTATTGAAATTGAAACATTATTAAACGTTTTTTTTAATAATTGTTCATAATTGAAACATTGTAAATTGTTTTTTTAATAATTGTTAATAAAAGTTATTTTAAATTAAAGAAGTCTTGTTTAAAATAAGTTAAAGTTTCTATTTGAATAAATTCAAAAACTATTTATATATTCGTAACTTCTTCAATTTTTTTTTTATTTCAATTTAATTAATTTAAATTTTAAATTTAACAATTTGAATTAAAGAAATACTAATTTAAATAACAAATTCTTTTAATAAAATTTTTAAGTTCATATTTCTATAAAAAAAAATTTGTTTTGCTCTTAATTCTCTTTTTAAAAATTTATTTATTGCAAGTTTCTAAACGATTTTTTTTGGACATCTGTATAGAACTAGTGGACCTAAAAGATACATTTTTAGAATTAAAATTTTTAATTTAATTGTTAACATAAAATTGTTTGAATCTTGCATTAAAACGTTTTGAAATTTAAAACTATAATTTGGAGAAAATCAAAACAAAAACTATAGAAAAAGGTGTAATTTTTTTTCAGTTTGATTTAACTCGAAACCTGGTAAGTGTGATTTTTTCCATTTTAACTATTAAATAGGAAATATTCTAGCTGAATGGGTATTTAAATACAGTACAAAAATATGAGTTGGTAGATATTATAGTAACTTAACAGAATTTCAATACTTGGAATGCTGGAGGCATTCGCAACAAAAGTCGAGAACTGTTCCAGTTCTTAAAAAATCACACATGGATGTGTGCTTAGTGACGGAAACATGGCTGAAATCAAATATTTCGATACGACATACAGATTTTTTGTTTATAGAAATGATAGAGAACTCAATAGAGGAGGTGGCGGAGTTGCTATTATTATCAAAAAGAACATTCATAACAATTTGTTACCCATCATTAATACTCACCTTATTGAAAATATAGGAATCAAGGTTTTTACTAACAGTGGCAGTGTTAATATTCTTTCGTGTTATTTTCCAGGAGGTTCTGCTGATGTTGAAAATAATAAAAAACAACTCTTTGCTTTAGATATCCGTAGGCTAAGTAGTACAAGTGAAAGATTTATTCTTGGAGGTGATTTTAATAGTAGGCATCGAAATTGGGGCTGCATTTGGTCTGTATTCGGTATTTTTAAAGCATTATGGACAAATTTGGCGGAGGGAAAAATGTTTACTGGGCTGATTAGATGCTATTTTGAGTGTCAAATTTGAAGAAAAGTCTGTAGTTAAGCAATGAATTCACTGTTCGGCCTCAGAAAGTTCGGCCAAATTGAAAATAGTTCGGCCAAATTGAAAATAGTTTAACTTTATAGCTAAACTTCAGCTTTTCTCTTAAATTTTATACACAAAATCGAATTAAATGGGCTCAACAAACATGTTTCCAATACCAAAATTTGTATTCATTGCCTCTAGATACCAAAAAAACCGACAAAAAATAGTTTTTTGGCCGACCAGTTCGGTCGGACACTACTTATAACATTAACATAATTTATCCGTGTGATCATACACATGTGCCCGCTAGTCCCAATAGACAAGGTTCTAGTCTTGATTTTTTCTTGTCCAATGTTCCCGATATAATTTCTCCCGCAGTCGTTTTAAATAATCTTAGTTCTGATCGCCTACCAGTTCAGGTGAAACTAACTAGTGAAGTAAACAGAGCTAATTTAGTTTGATTTGACTATAAAAATGCGAATTGGCTATCTGTTCAAAGATACCTTACGAGAAATACAGTCATAACAGATACGATGAATATTGCTTCTAATGAACAAATTGATTAGGGGGTTCGTCCCACCAGAAGCTTTTGTGTACCTTGATAATAAGAACATTATTCAGAATGAAAATGGCATCCCAATTTTATATCACAACTATAGACGTGCCAATATAAAAGCAATAAGTTGTGATTTAGAGAATTTGAATATGAGATACAGCACAAGTATATCAAACAAAGATGTTAGATTAGCTCAAAAGTCTAATTCCAAAAAATTTTGGTGGATGGCCAAATAAATAATTATTTTATATTAATATTTTTTACCCCTTGACACAACCTTTCGCAAAACTTCTTAAATATTTAAGCAATGTTTTTGAAAATTTTTTCATTGCATATTAACTTTAAAGCATATGTATATTATACCATTGTTAATGTTCAATTTTTTTTTTTTTATATTATTTGTATTTGAGCACTCATTTCAGAGTCATTGTATATAAAACAATATTGTAACTAGTGTTTATTATAGTGTAAATATATTTTATAAAATAAATAAACAAATTAAAAAAAAAAAAAAAAAATGAACAAATTGATTCAGCGATTATGCAATTTAGAAACCTTATAAATGAGGCCATTAACTCGTGCGTTCCTAGGACTGCTGCTTCCTTTCAACAAAGACCCCTGCCGACTTATTTGCAAATGTGCATACAGCAAAGAAATGACTGTCGACGAAATTGGCAACGATATCGCAACTTGTCCGATTTCTATGAAAGGAAAATTCTCAGTAGAAAAATAGGCGAAGAATTAGAAAAACTTAAAAATAAGTATTGGACTAACTTACTTGCAACGTTAGATAAAGGTTCTGCTCCGTTTTGGAATCTGACAAAGATAACGAGGAAAAAGGGTAACTTAATACCTATATTGAAACACAATAACTATCGATTCAATACTAATGTTGAAAAGTGTAATATTATGGCTCAGACTTTTGCATCTAACCATTCCATTTCTTCTAATTTAGGCGATACTGAAATCAACTCGCAAGTTAGTCACTTCAATCTTTTAGATCAAACGCTCCCAACGTCTCGGATGATATGCTAACAACTAGATCTCAAATAAGCGATATTATAAAAAAATTAAATCAAAAAAGGCACCTGGAATTGATGGAATTTGGGAATAAATGCCCTACAATGGCCTTCGGCGCATTGTAGCGAAAACAGACCAGTGCCTCTGGTGGGAATCGAACCCACGACCCCCGAACTGATAAGCCAGCATACTACCAACTAGCCTACCGGGGCGCACTGGACTTAAATAGACTTTAAAGTCAACAATGTGAAATTTATGTCCGAACATATGATTTACTGTAAGCAATCCCAAAATTCCAAAAATGGGATTTTTAAATTTCTTGCTGCCATGTCTACATTTAAAGCGAGGCTTAGAAGAGACTGCACTGAAAGAAAAATTGCAAAAATTTGTTTTTTTTTTAATTTAAAATATAAAAGATTGTAGTTTTTGAGTGGAACAAGATGTTGCAATAATTTTTTTTTTTGAGATTTTATTTGTTCGGTTTTAGATCATGACAAATTTTTCTCTAAATTAACAGAAAAATTATAATTTTTATATGATAATTTACTTTGACTATTAGAAAAAAAAACACAGAAAAAGTTATTAGACACTAGCATGAATGGAATGCATTTTCTGACCCACTACGGTCTTCATCAACATTCTTCGTGCCATTTTAGTGTTAATCGTAAATATCATCTATTTAACTCACATGTTAAAGAAATTGGGTAACTTTTAAATCCCACATTACTCTGTGTGTTGAGTTAGAATGAAATTTACCACGAACGATTTCTATTTATAGAGTGTTTGTTTTTTTCTCTAGTCATTATCATAGTTGCCAGTTTAACTTTTAGTTAAAACTTTTAAATTATCATATAAAAATTATAATTTTTCTGTTAATTTAGAGAAAAATTTGTCATGATCTAAAACCGAACAAATAAAATCTCACACATAAATTTATAGATCAACGATAAAATTCACTATTAAACCACTCACCAGGTACAGTGCAAAAATCATTTAATGTATATGCTCGTCATATGTATTAATAAAAAAATCTTTAATGTTTGTTGATATGCTTTGCTAATGTAAAAAGGATAGTATATGATAACATTAGAGAAAAAAACTGCCATTTAAAGTTTTAACTAAAAGTTAAACTGGCAACTATGATAATGACTAGAGAAAAAAACAAACACTCTATAAATAGAAATCGTTCGTGGTAAATTTCATTCTAACTCAACACACAGAGTAATGTGGGATTTAAAAGTTACCCAATTTCTTTAACATGTGAGTTAAATAGATGATATTTACGATTAACACTAAAATGGCACGAAGAATGTTGATGAAGACCGTAGTGGGTCAGAAAATGCATTCCATTCATGCTAGTGTCTAATAACTTTTTCTGTGTTTTTTTCTAATAGTCAAAGTAAATTATCATATAAAAATTATAATTTTTCTGTTAATTTAGAGAAAAATTTGTCATGATCTAAAACCGAACAAATAAAATCTCACACATAAATTTTTTTTTTTTTAATCAAGACTTTATTTAGTTAAATAACCAATATTTTTTTAAATAAATTGGCCCCGATTTAGTCCTGCTATTAGCAAAAAACTGAATATTCCACAAATGGGAATATCTCGGGAACTGTTAGAGACTGCCAATATATGTAAGCACATTGTTTTGTTAGTCTTTACTAGCAAATTACAAATGTGTTAATTTTTTGAAAATCGCATTAGAAACACAAAAATGTCGAGTACTCAAAACTTATGCCTCTTCCAAATTTCATTGCAATGGCCCTACTATGTATGAAATGGCAGAATCATTTCCAAAAGTTTTGTGATATATTCCACTGTGTGCCGTTTAAATCATCAAAATCCGATAAACCGTTTCCTAAATATAGCTAATTAAAGTAACATCAGGCGCGGATCCAGGGGGAAGAAAAATGGGACATTCCCTCCCCAAAAATAAAAGTGTTCAACACAAAACTGTAAAAAATATTAAAAAAGTTAATTAAAAAGCTCTAATTTCCCACCCCAAAACCTTTTTCAGGATCCGCGCCTAGTAACATTCATATCAAATTTTGTTGGAGTTGTTCGTTTTATCATCTGAAATTTTTTTAAGCAATTTAATTTAAAAAAAAAATTCTGTCTTTTTTAAAGAGTGTTAGAAAAATTAGGAAATTTGTTAAAGTTGTTCGAATTAACTTCTGAAAAATTTTTATATTTGTTCATAAGTAAAAAAAAAAAATTACTTTTTCGCTGTGGTAACTTAATAATTTAAATCTGTCTTTTGACACATGTATAGTTAATATTACAAGGAACGCTTGTACATCACATCAAATTAAAAGGCATAGTTCATACTATTTGAATGTTTGTAAAAAAGTAGCATTATTTGTTTTAATTTTGTATTTTTCGCAAAAAGATTATCAAAAAGTTTTAATTTTCTACAAGAAGTTTTTTGCAAATATTTCTTTAACCATTTCTAACTTTGAAATTCTAAGGCCGATGCATAAAACTTAACTGAATTTGTTGAACGGTGTTATTTTTATCACCAAAAATTTATAAAAAAAAAAAAGGTCCATGTAATAAAAGTTTAACAGAAATTGTATGAAAATTTAAAAATGCGAATGCATTTTTACAAATTACTTTTGAATTTTTGTACCGAATTTTACAGAGGAGAGCTCTTCTTTAAGTACTTTTTTACCTAAAGGTTCTGGCCGAAAACTATTTGACATCCAAACTAAACCATACTTTTCTAAACGTATAAGGTACGTTGAAATCTGGTCTCAGAATCACTTTCCGACATCAGGCGTTCGAGCTATATTAACAGTGAAACCCACGATTTTGATAAAACTGATCCGATTTTCAGCATCCGAAATATATATTTTTCATAATATTTGTAACGGCACCTGAATACGCTACTCTTACCTTTTTTAGATTTTTGAATTATTTGTATAACTTCCAAAGCAGAAAAATACAATTTTTTTTATATTGGCAATATTAAGACACGTCACAAAGCATAAGTCGTTCTGAAATTATAATGAAATATTTCACCATTACTAGCAATTTTGAAAAAGATCAGTTATGTAAAAGATAATTAACATCTAATGTTGCCGGTTTAATTGTTGATTTTTTATGCAGATTAAGGGGACTTCATATCAGTCAAAGAGTAGAAACATAATTCCGGAATGATTTATTTTAACGAAACAATAATTTTAAAATTCAAAAATCATGTCAATTAATGATTATTGTAATATAAAAATATTTAAAAAATGCTAAAAAAAACAAACGTTTTTAAGTTTTTGGAATCAGCATACCATTTTTGTCACTTCTTGTGGCAATTTTGGTGTTTTTTCGATCCAGCCAATTTGATCTTGTTTGTGCCATTATTAACTAACCTTTGTCTCATTTATATATATATATATATGTCCTTTATTTATCTAAATATAAATAGAGTTACATTTCTGAACACCATAAATACTTAAATAAAGTTCAGTGTGAACATAGGGCATCAACAAATTCTCTCCATCTGATTCTATCTCTGGCAATTGTTTTTGATTGATTCCAGGATACTCGAGCAAGTAAACATTCTTGTTTAAGGCAACGAACCCAGGTGTTACGGGGCCTACCTTGGCGGCGTTGTCCTCGGGGGTTCCAGTCGAGGGCTGTTCTTGCACTTTCTATTTGTGGTCTTCGCAATATGTGGCCTATCCACGTCCACTTCCGTTTACGAATATCAATGTGTGCTGGCAAGGAGTTTGCTCTTTGGAACAGAGCTTCATTTGAAATACGATCTGGCCAGTGGATGTTAAAGATCTGTCTTAGACATTTGTTGATGAAAGTTTGAATTTTTCTAGTGGTAGCTTGCGTTAAGCTCCATGTGCTGCAGACGTAAAGTAATACTGACTTCACACTGCAGTTAAAAATGCGGATTTTGGTTTTCCGAGAAATATTATTTCTTCGCCAAATTTTAGATAAGGAAAAGAAGGCTAATCGAGCTTTATTACTGCGATCGGTAACGGCAGCATTTGAACCAGCATCCTTAGTTATCTTGCTACCAAGATAACAAAAAGCATCTCATTTATACTGCAACGAAAATCTAGTAGTTTTTGATTAAAAATTAAAAAATTTTGAATAAAATATGATAATTAAATACAAAAAGTTTCAAAAAACTATTACATTTAGAATACATTTATACTATAACCAAAAACTAATTGTTTTTGAAAAGTTCTTGTATTTATCAAATTCTAGACAAATTTTAAACCAAAAACTAGAAGTATTCAAAAACTACTAGGTTAAGGTTGTACTAATCCTTCTATCACATACATATTTTTATAACCACCACTACGCATAAGTAATATTTATTTTGCTTAATATTGCTCATACGCCATCAGTTTCATATTTTAACGAGTGTTTCGGTACTGGCGGTTAATTGGTTGCGGCAATATCAAAAAATCAATAAATTGGATTAAACGATTAATCGATTAACCGTTGAAATAGAGTTTTCAAAGTTTAAAATGGCAAAAATAAAGCTTAACAATTTAAAAGAAAAATCTCTATTATATATATTTTTATTTTAATTAAGGTTAATAGATATTTTTAAAATTTTTTTTTTTATTTTAGGGGATAAAAAGTTTTGATGAAACATCAATAACGCTTTGTATTCTTGAAATACTAGATATGTATAATAACATTAAATCCGCTCGCGTTTGAGCGAGGGCCTCGGCAGTAATAGGGGTTTAAAGTTGAAATTACAAAAAAAAAATATATAAATTTACAATTATTAGTAAATTTCAAAAGTTGTTGCAGATATGCTTCATAATCTTTAGTAAAAACTGCGTTTAAATTTGTATTTTATATTTTCTGTGTATAAGGATCAAACATTCTTTGTGGGTCCATATGCATCATTTTTTGAAAATAACAAAACACTAATTAGTTAAATTTTTTTAAATGTACATCATATTTTGCGGACAATACATAGTTTTCTACAATTTTATTGAAGGTCGTATCTTAATTAGTTCGCGAGTTATAAATATTTAAATGCAATATCGCTTTGCACGCATGAACTCGTAAATATTTGCAACTTAAATCCAATCACTTCCATTGGTTTTTTATGAGGACAGCAAAAGTTATAGCGGTTTTTAAATTTTTACGAGTAGTTTTCAAACGAGAATTTGAATCGTTTCCGGAAAAGTGGTATATGTTTTTGGTTTAACTAGTACAAATCCGAATCTTAATTTTAATTTTAAGCTTTCAGCGAAAATCCTTTTTTTAAGAAAATCGCGATTTTTGAGAAATTTATAGCTGATAGATAATCGATAAAATCGAAATGACGACGACCCAATTGATGGACCCCACTTATAGAACACTAATACTCTTTAGCAATTGTGGACTATATTAAGTAATGCTACATTAGGTAAATAAAATATTGTAAGCCCCATATAATCTATAATCCTTACAATTTTGTTGCGGCCTTTTTAGAACATTTGCCGTATTGGATCAGCCATTATGAATTTTAAAAAATGAGATAATAGATTCGATATATTAGGTAATTAAAAATGTAATGTAAAAAAATGTTTTCTCAAAACTGTGAAGTGATGGAAAAAGTTGGAAATCAGATTTGGAATCACAGAGGCAAAATCCAGTGAAGGGTTAAGCTTACGCGATGTTATCGCTAGGTCCGAAATTTAGAAGTCATCATAAATTATTTTTCGGTTTGTGCATCTTGCATCTTTTTTAAAAGCCTCGAAATGAGGCACTACTATGTATATTTTTTAAGCTACCACTACGTATACGTAATATTTATTTTGTTTAATATTGCTCATACGCTATCGTCTTCATATTACATACCCTATGGGGAATGAGGAGTCAATTGACCTAAAGGTGACTGGTTAAAGAAGGACTTATCACAGGACTGGTATAATTTAATACTGAAGTGTGTTAAGCAGTGTCAGTTGTCCTAAAATTACCAATCCTGTGACTGGTAAAGGGAGGACATACCACTTAACCAGAATGCTTATTAACAAGAAAAATCCAGTTGGCAAGAATTTTACCCACTGGAAGCTGTTTAGTTTTCGTTTATGTTTTAAACTTAAAATTATTAACTTTGTTTCTTTTTTGTCTATATTTATGTTTTTTTTTGGGTTTATTAAAAAATTATCGGCATGCGAAAATTGACGAAAAGAACCTGGACTGCTGGAAAAGGACTTATCACAGGACTAATATTATTTACAATTGATTTGAGTTATGTAGTGTAAATTGATCTAAAAAGACTAGTTCCGTAACTGGTAGAAGTAGGACATATCACTTAACTGGTATACATATTGACTAGAAAAAGGCAATGAGTTAGTAATTTATTGTTTTATTTTCTACCATTTTTTACATTAAAAATTATTAAATTGTACGACATTTCCATTTCAGGATAGTTATGTGGTTAGTCCGTTTTGGTTAGTCCTTCGACATGGCCCTTTTGCGACAGTCTTGTGGTATGCCCATCTTTGGTTAGTCCTGTGGCATGCCACTATATGGTTAAAAGCAGGACAAATGACCCCCTCCTATGACAAGCCCATGTTAAAGTTGCCAGTTGTTTACATAGGGTAGGGTTTAGCAGAGGACCGGTCTCTGGCATGAAGGGACCGATCCACTATGCTTTGTCCCATAGACAAAAATCAAAAAAAAAATTTTGTCTCAAATTGTTTTTAAATACAGATTTTTTGAAAGATAATAAGGTATCTCAAATAAATGTTAACAAAAAAAATTTTTCCGATTGCTTTTGCCACCACGAGAGGGCGTTAAAAGCAGATAATTTCTTGCAAAAATTACTTAACAGAAAAATGAGTTTTAGTTGTTTCACAAAAATAATTCTGAAAAATTCATTTTTTTAAAAAGTCGCTCGAAATTTGGTTTTCAAGTACTTTGATATATTTGTAGTTAAATTAAAATTTATAATTTAGTATTTATTTACAAATAACTTTTTTTATTGTTCTGAAAAACACATTTTTTTTTGTTGAAAATCCAAAAATTACTTAAGTTTGATGGAGTATAAAAAAAAATTATATAAAATTAGATATTTTTTTTTTCTGTTTTTGTAAGTTTATACTCTTAGCTAACAGGGTATTCAAAAATTAGTGCCTATTTTTTACCACAACTTAAAAAAAAATGCGTTTTTTTAAATGCCTAATTTTATGATTTTTACTCAAATATCAGGCATTTAAGAGTGTTTAATATCATTGCGCAACACGATTTTATATTTTGAATGTTAAAAAATAAAAAAAATTAATTATATCATTAGTAGACCAAAAATACTGAAGTATTTTCAAAATTTAGCTCGAGTTCTTTTTTTATGGCCCACTGAAGTTTTTAATTTTTTTTAAAGGCGTTTTGAGTAAGTCAAAAAAAATGTATTAAATCTAATACAAGGTTAATAGATGATTTTAATAAAATTTGAATACGGTTCTTTTCATAGAACTAATTAACCCTCTATCTGCCATTTTTAGGGGTCATTTCAGCCCCTCCTCATAGAACACCACTAACACGTTTAACATTTAAGATAAACTCGGAGACCCAAACAAATTAAATAAAAAACTAATTAGCTTTTTTTTCATTCAAGGATGTTTGTCTGAAGAAGCATTGGAGGAAAGTGCGATTGTCTCACACTAGAAAAACGTCTCGAGAAAACACAAATAAAGATTTAATGACATATTTGTTGTTGTCTTCAGATCCCGTATTATCATCAAAGAGAAACATTAAGATTAAAAATAAAATAATAGATGCTGAAATTGGGAAATATATTCTTGGAGAAAATGTTGAAATCCAAGATGAGATAACAGAAGACGAGATGAGTTCTTCGTTAAGCGAAAATTGGTTTTGGGAAGAATCAAGTAGGGATAATGCTTTGTTATAAGTTTGTCTTTATATTTTTTTTAACGTTTTTTATTTTAGCAGTGATAAAATATAATTATTAAGTTAAACTATTATAATTTTTGTTTAAAAATCCAAAATTTTAATTTTTTTATCAATATATATCGCACTTAATCAACAGGAGGGTATTAACTCAAAATGTTCAGTAGAAGCAAAACAATTTTAAATTTAATATTAAAGGCACATGAAAAAGAATTTTTAAACCAACCATTTCATTATCAAAAAGTAGGCAAAATAGCACGATATTTTTACAGCGGATATGAATACTACTCGTCGATTTTTTTCGAAAAGTGGAAAAATAAAAATTTTGATGGAAGTGCGATATGATTTTTTCATAATTTTTTAATGACGTTTACATTGCTAGTTTTCCTCTTTAATTTTTTCATTTATGTTATCTTTCAAATATCCTTATAGTTTTATTTTTGCAAGAGCATTTTAACCGGTTTATCCTATTTTTCAATAAATGATGTTTTTGTATTTTCCACATTGACAATCCGATTCTACCCAAATTTGGCACAAATATACATCTTGCAAATATCAATTTACATACCAAAATTTATTACGATCAGACAATTTTTTTAGGAGTGGTAGCGTTTTTAAGAAAAAGGGTATATAGCAGGACCTTGAGTCCTTAGTCCGATTTAAATAAAAATTTACACACACGTTGCTAGTTGCATGTGTATCAGCATGACCACTCTTTGTAATTTTGTGGGCATTATTGAAGCTAAAATTATATTTTTCAATTTCAGGACACATGGGAGGTAGGCGTGTCCTAGGGCCGATTTTTCCAAAAATTCTTATTTTTCTTAACTAAGCTATTTTATGCTAGTGTACCAAATTTCAAAAATATCTGACTACTCCTTCTATTTTTGTCCCTTCGTTATATGGGAACGAAGCATAGTGCGATCCTGGTGCACACGCAAGACCGGTCCCATTCCCCATAGGGTAGTTATACATTGAAACATATTTCTTTGAAATAAAGTTTACAGTAGAAGTATTAAACACGTTTCTTAAAAGAAAAAACTTAATAATAGATTCTAACTTATTTGCTTAAGATATAATATATTACACTTCTGAAGAACTTACAAATTTTTGAAGAACCTGCCTTTACAATACATATATCATAATAGACTTGGTTACGTTGAATGCAAATATTCCCTGAATGCAAAAATACCCTTAAATATGTAAAAAAAGAAAGAATATTTTTGTATAAAATATATAAAACCGATAGATGTAAGAACCGAATTATTTCAAAAACTACAAATGAGAAAAGAATTGTTTGCCGGATTTGGATTCAGCGTACATAAATCTAATAACGAATATGTATTTATTACAGAGACAGGTTCTGTAAAAAGTGGCCTATTCTTCAGTAGTAATATTAACCCTTTCGCTAACTTTGTACATTATTTACAGTGTACACATTTTTTTATAAATATAAAAAATATGTTAATGTGACAAAACTTAACATTTTTGGTTAAATATGTTCCTTAGGTTACTGATGATTGGAAAGAAATCATATTTATATTCAAAAACCGCTCATCAGCGCAATATAATCAGCCTTTATCTTTGAAAAAATGGGCGATTGAAGTATCTCCTAAAGTAACAAAGTGTGAATCTCGAAATTTGATATGTATTTTTATTTAGTGAACAGCACAAATCATTTTTGGTTATTCGAATATTTTAAGGATAAAAATGGGCAGAGAAAAAATTCCATGTTTGGACCCATTTTTTGGTGTATAGGAGGGCGAGGGTCATATACTGAGAGGAGCTGGTCTGAATGCATGTAAGTAATTTTTGTAACTAAAGGTTCAGGCCACAAAATATTTGACACTATAACTAAGCCATACTTTTCTAAGAGTATAAGGTACGCTGAATCTAAATCTGGTAGCAGAATCACTCTCCGAGATCAGACATTCGAGCTATAGTAACAAGAAAAGCCTAGACTTTGAAAGAAATCCTCCAAATTTTCACCTTCCGTGTAATATTTTTTTTTTTTTATTTATTTAATAGATATAACAATATATTTATAAAAAATTAAATATTAAATAAATTCTAGAATACATGTAGTTAATTATCTATATCTGACATAACTTATTAGCTGCAAGCCAGATTGGCAAAATATAAGCTGATATAAAATTCATGATATAATATTACAGACACATTTTCAGCAAAAATGTTACAAGTAATTATACTCTTTTAATTAAGATTTTAAACAGAAATTATTCAAATTCATTTAATATTAATTTTCTGTATTTTAAACAAATTTCCAAGTAATTTTCAAAAATATTATAGGTACAAGTTTGTCCAGTAAGTATGTCTAGGACTTCGGTTAAGTTTAAAATACTTTTTTTGAAGTAGTGTGGTCTAAAACCGTTATAAATAGGGCAGATAAAATTAAAAGTGTCTTCCGTTGCGTCTAAGTTACAAAGTGTGCACAACCCGACTGATGTAGCTCTATAAGGTCTAGCATATATGTCTAAAGGCCTCCTCGTGCTCAAGCAGTAGACTTATAGTACGAGACGAAAGATTCGAGGTAGAAATTTGCAGCAAAGAATAGTTTAAATTTGGATATAAATCATGAAATTGAGAACTTCTTGCATCGGCTATTAAGTTTTCCTTATCGTAAACTTTAACGAGAGACAAAATTGATTTATAGTATTTGCAAAGTGGAGCTAAATTACTAACAGACAAAAAATTCATTTCTTTCCCAATCCTCAGCCCAAAAGTGTGTTTAGCAATTAATATTTCCGCAAGCTTGAGCGGCAATATATTATTATGCACTTTAAGGACCTTATTGATGTAATCAAAATGCATTTTTAGCGAATTAAGATATAAGAAGTTTAAACTAGTGTCTAGAAAGAGCATGTAGTTTGAAGTGTTACTATGCAAAAATAACATATTTTTAATAAAAAAAATCTTAATAATTTCCAACTACATCATATTTTTTGTGACCCCATATTTGGGCTCCGTAGAAGATTATAGAGCGAAGATTTTAAGTTTATTTTTATTATATATTTTAGGATGGTTGATATATTTAGACCAAGTAGAAGAAATCGCAATTTTTGATGTAGTTCGTTTGTTTTCTAAATTTTTGTTAACAATTTATAACACAAGTCCACACCAAGATACTTATATGAGTTTAAATTTCCAATTTCATCTTCTCTATAAGTCCAGTTTAAGTTTATAAATATTCTTATGACACTACAAAAAATTAAAACTTTGGATTTTTTAAATTCCACAAGTTACTGTACGCAAAAAGGGAATCAATCATATTTTGAAGACCACAGGGCGAGTCAGACAATAAGACAATGTCGTCAACATAGAGTCGATTTTTTACTGTGATATTATCTACAGTTACTCCAGCAGTCAAAGCATCGACTAAGTCCTTCAGGTACAAATATGCATTCTTTGTTGACACCAAGATTTACGTTGAATGAACGGGAGGAGATCCCGTAAAATATTTGACTGGAAGTGTTTAGTGTTTTCAAGCTCACAGTGGTGATATTTGAATAACAATAATCGTAATAAATTTCGAAACTACTGATCCGATCGGTACTAATCAAATTAAAAATTGCAATGAATATGTTTATTTTTGTTTTTATTAACTCTTTCATTTTTTTTATTTGTTATTTATTAAATTGCTTTTGCTTGTTTGAAATGTTTAAATCAAAATATTATCGTAATGTTAAGCGCAAAAAATGCTAGCCCTAGGTATATTCGCGCTATTTGACATTGATTTATTTAAGTCCCATATCGCATAACCTTGTTAACAATACCAAATTACATATTTTTTGTGGAAAAAGTACTTAAAAGTTATTTTTTCTTAAGAGTTATTTTTTCTGAACAAGTAATTTTTCACTGAAAGAATAATAGATTTCAATTGTTTTTGATTGATTTTAAAGTCACTTTTGTTCTGTGCCTTATCAGTATACACATGAATAACAATCTGTTTTCAAAATTTATTCGAATATTTGATTTATGAAAAAAATCACATTTTTCTAGTACAAACTTAGAGCACTTTGGTGTTTTCTGAAAATTTTAACAGAAATTTCTGATAGTGATAGTAAAAACCATGGCAAAATCAGTTACAGGTAGACTTACTAAAAAACACGTTCTCTTCATAGCAAAAAGTTTAAACATAAAAATATCCCATTATATCAATATACTCAAAACAAAATTAAATTTATTTTGAAATCTTATCAATCATTGTTTGGTGCAAAAATAATTCATTTTTTGAGTTTCTTTTTATACTTTATCGTTTGAATTTCATTTTAAATATTGAAATGTAAACTTAAACTTTGAAATGTAAACAATTTTTTTTCTTTGCAATTCAGGGGTGTGTAAAAAAAAATTATATAAACTCTCCCCAAAAAGTTTACCGTTATATTATTTGTGCCATGGTAAAAACTACCTCACGTCTTAAAAAATAAGCTAAAGAATAAATTAAAATCAAAATACCAAATTATTTCACCATATTTAAATTCTTTTTTTTTAAGATTCCATTAAAGTGCGGTGTAATTTGAAAACACCAAAGGTAAGGTCACCTAACTACAATTCTTTTTCTTCAAGGTTAAGGAAATAAGTAATAAAATTGTGTTTTAAATACTATAAATTATATTTTTTTAATAAGTCCACAGATGTTTTAATTTTTGTATTAGAAATACAAAAATTGTTTTTTCGGACTTCCTATATTGTCATATATTTAGTTAGAATATTGTTTTATCTCACTTCCAATAATCTAAAATGATATAGTCATATTAGACTTTTAGGTAAAAATAAAAACATTCTCGGTTTAAGTTAAGTCAATTATCTTTTTCTATTGCAGACAACTGAAGATTTGGGTGATGCCAATGAAACAACTGTATTGTCGATCATGGAAATGATCAAACTTTTTGAAAAGCAACAAATCAAATCTAGTATAAAAATATCATACAGGGTTTTTTAATAAGTCGTTAACGAGATATTCGAACAACAAAATACGGATAAGTAACTGTGCTACAATTTTGAGCAGTGCTTTATATCTACCATCCTAATAGAAATGATTAAGCTGTTCGGATGTGCCATGTAAACAACTTCAGAAATGGTTAAAAATGCTTATTTTTCTTGTTTTTAATCGCGGTTTTCTCAAAATTGTGACTTGATGAAAAAATTTGGAAAACAGATTTGGAAACAGCGAGACAAAATCTATCAATAACATGTCTCGCGGTTCTAACTAAACTTTTCTAATTTTGTGACTGTGTGACTTTTTCTCATTTTGTGACAGTGTGTTATTCATGTTGTTATATTAGTTAACGGTTTGTGTAACAAATCTTCATAAATGAGAGAAAATCACAAATGAAAATGGCTATTCGTAAGGTTTAGTGGTAAAGCTGGGCTGAGAATTTTCAAAAATTAGATTTTCAGAACCATTTTTTTGGGAAGGCGGTTTTTGGTCTACTTTGGGAACTCCTTAAGGCGTTTCTGAATACAGGCTTATCTCCAAATTCATTCGCAATATCTTATTTATTTTAATAATGTAAAATATTCATAAACTACACAAATTTTACAATTAAAAGCGTATGTAGCTAATTCCTGTTTATCTTGTGATATTTTATCAATTTTCAAATGATGTATAGAATTGTGTTCATGTTTTTTTTGTATTTTTTTATATCAATTTTATGTTAAAAAAATGTAGTTGTTTGTAATAAATTTAAAAACATGCAAATAAATTTATTATTTATAAAATTATCTGATTAAAAAATTTAATATATGTTAGCTAATGACGTTATTAGTCGTTGGTTTGATATAAATTTGCACAACCACTTGCCAGTATATATTCTATTAATAGACATAATTGTATATTAACACAATATGTGGTGTCTAAAATAGGGGACATAATAACTGTGGTGTCTTTATAAATGTATGTTGCTTTCTTCAATAAATAAATATCAGATTGACTGACTGAAACATTGTACAGAATTTAATATATATTCTTTATTGTCCAGCAAAACTTTTTAAAACTTAAAATCTTTGAATCTATTCCAGAAAAGCTTCTTTTAGAACAGGTTTCAGGGAGTCTATATACAAGGTTTCATTGTCTTAAAACCAGTTCAATAACTGTAAAGAACCCATTGAAAATAAAACAAACTACATACAAAAAAATTCAAATGTAGAACATAAATTAGAACCTACCCAAAAAAAGTAACCTCGCTTTGATAAGCATTAATTACCTAATAAAATAGTAAAATCCAAATAACAGGTTGCAGAAGAATTTATACGACATTATATAGGTTCTAATTTATGTTTTACAACAGATAATTTTTGTAAGAATGTTGTCCCATTTGCAATACGCTCTTTACCTCCAAACAAGAAGAGATTGCTTTAGAACCGGTTCAAGAACCAGTTATAGAACTGGTTCTGCGCCTTTCATTTTGTCTCAAAACAACCTGTTCTACAACCGGTTATATGCGGTAAAATAAACTGTTCTGCTATAGATTCTGAGATAATCAGTTCTACAAAATTTTGCTGGGTACATTTGTATGCTTCCAAGACAGCGCTTAACCGTCATGCATGCAATAAAGCAATTAACGAAGTCATTTTGTTGTGCTTTCCTAAATGAATTCTTCTAAAGCAAAAAAGAATGCAAACAATGAAGCAGTACAGAATGAGTGCAATTAAGCAATAAAGTATCAATGAATCTATTTTATTTGAGTAATTAAAAATTGTAATTAACTGTATGAAATTCGTTAATGTTGTCAATTTCTTCACAAAAAAATCATGGAATTAATAAAATTTTTTGGAATGCACTTAAAAAAATGTTGCACTAAGAAAAAAAAATGTCTAATGTCTACTGAAAATGTAGCTGATATTACGGGAACTTTAATTATTTTGAGCTTTGCGGTATTTTCCAGTCACAAAAAAATGTTTTATCTAAAGTAAAATAATGCATTCAGAACTTAAAAAAAAAAAGTGTGACCAATGCAAAGTACTCGGTGACCTCGGCTAAGATATAAAGAATATGTGTACCAAGTTTAAGCGAAATCCGCTGCAAAATAAAAATTTTATTCTCAGAAAACCAATTCATATTTTTATATAAAAAGTGGGCGTAAACTTGGGCGTGATCGATAAATAAGTATATGGCAACCTTTGCTGGAGTAATGGGATCAAGTGTACTTCAATTCAGAAGAATACGTAAAACAAATAAATATTTTTATAAAAAGTGGGCGTAAACGTGGGCGTCTCAAAAATATATTTCGGCCACTTAAACCTATTCTTTGATTCTGAATATAAAAATATTTTTCAACACAACAAAAAATCAGACTTGCAACCAAAGCATTTGCTTTTTTTAAATGTCAAAAATAAAACAAAAACTTTTTATTTCATAAAACAAACAAAATGTTCAAGAACACTTTTATACAAAAATATTTAAATAAAAATCAATGATTAAATGCGAAAAATGTATAGCATTCGTGAAATATCAATATACATACACTAGAAAGGTATTGAATTTTCGTTTATAATTTATAAATATTGCAATGAAAATAGAAATAGAATAAATAATATTTTACAGGAATTTTCGCAATTTGCTTGGAACTTAATTGAAGGATTCTGAAAATATATCAAAGGTGTCTCTATTTTCTGATTGATAGCATTTCTTTGCAAATGATGATTTGCAAGTGATGATTTTCCTAAAACTACAGAAGAATTTAAAATTAAAAGTAATTTTCCGAAGAAATCAGCTTCAATTCTGGTCAAATGTTCCTTAAAATATTTCTTAGAGAAATTCTGCAATATCTGTGTATTTTACAAATATAAAGACAGTATTTAAAAACAAAATCGGCAATAAAGTGTCCTTAAATTAAGGACTTTGATAAGACATTTGTTTCAAAATATTTTTAATATTTCCATTTAGACAAATCACAGCTCAGTGTAGGGTAAACCTTCGCTAAAAAAAACAGAAATTTTAAAAGAAAATTGTTCAGGATATATTCCGGGAAAACTATAATTTTCAACTTCAAATCTTTGCTTTTATATGTACTATAGTTTGTATAAAATTTAAATTTGTATATTTTGTGTTAATTAATAAAAATACAAAAACATATATTCTAAATAGGAAATTCGATTGGATTTAGTAGGGATAATTAAAAATGTCTGAATGTGCAACAATATTTGTTAATCATTCTAATAGAAACTTTGTTACAACTATCGAATCAACTATAGATTTTTAAGATAGTACTTGTGACTATCAAAATTCGGTTGGCAAAAACTATGGTTGGAGCAACAAAACTTTTTTCTGTGTGTAGATTTCCATTCAAAAAGAATTAGTTTTTTCTAATTTAAAATTTTGAACGTGTTTTATACCAGTTTAAAATTCCGAATACATTATTTACAATGCAAAGCCGTGATTTATTTAAGTTTACTATATTTAAGCCATCACGCAGTAATTGACTAAGGATCGCAAAATTTGATAATTTGTTTGTTCAAACACTCCATATACTATATCTTGAACTTTTAAAAAATCCTGATGTTTTACATTTTTTTTATTTAAAAAGAATAAAAAAATCATAAAATTTATATTTCTTTGTACGATTGCACTAACACATAATTATTCCTTTTTACATTTTTTAAACATGCCTAAATCAAAAACTTAACGAATAATAGTTTTAAATTTTCTATGTACGGTAGGGTTATAGCCAGGGACAGGGACTTCATTCACTAAAAAAGTTTGCTTTAGGCGCCTACAAACAAAAACATATATACTTTTTTTTTCTTAATTTTACTAAAAACAACACAAAAAATATAGTTTTAATTCAGTCTCAGTTGAGTAAATAAGCCAGGCTGCACAAACCCTTCTGTTAAGAGTCCTCTTACAAAAATCCGATCACTGATTTTAAGCAAAACACATTTGCAGGTATTAGCAAATTTACTGCAAGAATCCTCATAGCAAAAATTTTGCTGAAAATTTGAAATTATGAAATTTGCAAAAAAAAAGTTATTTTGCTAGATTTACGGACTTTTTTGAGTGTGGTTAATACAGAAAAAATATTATAGAAATTATTTTTTCTCTGTTTTTTGTTAACAAATATTAAGAAAAAGTTGTTCCTAATTTTAGCAGAGTAAATTGCTATTTCCTATTAACAAAAATTAAACTAGAATATGACTAACATTTCGTAAATTTAATTGTTCAATTTTTCTGTTCTCATTTTACCAAAAAAATACACTCTAAAAATTGATTGTAAATTTACTACTATAAAACGAGTAAAGTTTCATGTATTATTACGCTAATTCGGTAAATTTATACATCAAAATGCGTAAAACTATTTTGCGCACACTTTTATATACAATAATACCCACTTACAGTATTTTTACCAATTATGTGTTTACAATTAAACACATTATGCCTAAAAGTAGTATTATTTTGTTTAATAAAATTTTTACGCACAAAGTTTGTAAATATACTAACTTATAATAGTAACAAATATTTTGACATTTTTAAATTGAAAAAAATTAAACAAATTAAACAAATTGGAAAAAGCCAAAAAAATCTAAAAAATTTAATTTATTGAGAATTTTAATGAAAAAAAATGTATAACGGTAGTATTTGTGATAGTGTTTAGTTTATAGCTTATTTCCAAGTGTTTGCAGCCTAATTGTGGAAAAATATTTTCAAAATATAATATATGTACAGAGCTTTAAAGAAAAAAATTCTTCATTCGATTTATTCAGTCGGTTTTTAACTCAATCGATTTAAAAATATCGCCAATATTGAAAAAAATTGCCAAAATTGAAAAAATCGCCAAAAATCGCTAAAATTGAGAAAATCTTTAAGATAAAAAAAAATCACCAAAAATGAAAAAAACGTTAAAATTAATAAAAAAAAAAATCGCTAAAGATAATCGCCAAAAATTAAAAAAATCGCTGAAATTTAAAAAAAAACGCAAAAAAGTAGAAAAATTCCTGAGACTAATAGAAAATCGGAAAAAAATTAAAAAAATCGCCAAAAATTAGAAAAATAGCTAAAAATGAAAAAAATTTCGAAATTAAAAATAAAAAATTTGCAAAAAAGAAATCGCCAAAAATAAAACAAATTTTCAAATTGGAAAGAAAGCTTAAATTGAAAAACGAAAAATATTGACGAGAAACTTAAAATAGCTGTAAATGTATCTTTATTAGTTTTCGAAACACAGGCGATGTTCCAAATAAATTTTCTTTTTGCTTTGCGATGTTTTGTTTTTGAGAAAAACACGATCTAGGAACATAGCCAATCAGGCCGGTATTGGGGTTGAGTTTTGAACACCTGTGCAAACATTTTTCCAGTTGCTTTTTTATTTTTTGAGTTATGGACGTTTTTTATTTAGTCAATTTTTAAAAGCTACATATTACGAAAACTAATGGAGCTGGGGCAAAAATTGCTGCACCATTGTTCAAAACTCAACCCCATTACCCCTACAACGATCCTAAATTTCGATTTGATTGGCTGGATTCTTAAATTGCGTTTTTCGCATATAAAAAAAGAGTATTTATTTGAAACATCGCCTATGCTTCAAAAACTAACAGAGATAAATAAAAGACACGGACAACTTTTTCCAATTTGATAAATTTTTTGTCAATTATGGTGATTTTTTTTTTAAATTTTCGCGATTTCTTACTTATGCCGTTTTTGAATTTTGAAGTTTTTTCATTTTGGTAATGTTTTCACTTTTAGAAATTTTTGGCGATTTTTTTTTTAATTTTGGCAAATTTTAGTAATTTATTTTTAATTTTGGCGATTTTTTTAAATTTTGTCGATTTTTTCAATTTAAGTAATTTTTACATTTTTGGCGTTTTTTTTTTCAATTTTGGAGATTGTTTTAAATTTTTGGGATTTTTTTCATTTTACCGATATTTTTTTCGATTTTAGCGATTTTTTTTCAATTCTGGCGGTATTTTTCAGTTTCGCCGATTTCGGCAATTTGTAAATCGATTAGGTTAAAAATAGATTGAACTCCCAATTATTGAATTCGCAATGATTGAAGAAAAAAAATCATTCGCTTTAAAAAAATCCGATTTAATTTTTTTTTAAAATAGAATTCAATCTTTGAAGCTCTCTATATGTACAACAACTTATATACAAATATTTATTATTAAATTTATTATTATACAACACATTAATAAAACTCTTACTAAAAATTAATTTTTTGTTTTATTTAAAAAAATTTTTATTCTTTTTTACCGGAAGGTAAAGATACGCATTTTTATGGGGTTTTTACGCTTATAAATATGTATTTTTACGCATTTTATACGTATAACTGCACGTAAATCATGTTTTTTTACACGAAAATTTGGTAAAATTACTCATTTATTTATAAATTTTATCAAAATTTTACGCACTTCCATTGTAAATTTACCAACTTTGTGTTCACAAACTTACTCTCAATGTGCGTATTTTTTTCATTTATACACATAGAGTAAATTTACCCAACTTATAGTAGGAGTACAGTTTCCTACTATAAGTTGGGTAAATTTCAACAGAAATTAATTAGAGTGTAGGACAATTTGAGCAAAAATTTGTGCATCATCATTCATCATGAATTTTTAGTACCCTTTTCTGCTGTTTTTACAGGTTTATTTCTATGAGTGTATCAAACTAACTCAAAGGCAATGGTAAAACTAATTCATTCTCTTTTTTAAACCAAAGTCTTAAAATTTAGAAAAATGCTTTTAATTTTAAATATTAAATATAATAAGTAAAATTATATTTAAAGATCAATTGATTCCTTCAAGATTATTAGTTTTTCATAATTTGTCGCACAGAAAGAAGTTCATTAAAATATTGAAGGATTTTTCGAAATGAAAAGTAATGATGAAATTTTTTCCATAAATATTCCTACTACTTCCAATGCGTGCTGGTAGTTTTGAATGCTTTTCATATACACAGACAGACTTTTGGTAGACAAAATATAATGAAAATTGTCAGTAAACTAATGAAACTTTTCTTTACGATATGAACGAAAAATTTCTTCAAAGTAATGAATAGCGTCATACTTTTTATGAAACTAGTTTTTAAATGTGGGAGTTTTCATTGAATGAATGTGATTTTATTAAATAAAATAATATTTTTATAAAATCATTTAACTTTTAAGTTTTAAAAAATTAAAGACAGAAGTTTATTTTTCGATCTTTTATCATAAATAATCATGTGTTCAAGTTCAATAACTTCAAGATCATTTGTTCTTTGTAAAACATAAAAACATGCAATGTTTATTTATTAATTAAAAATTCAGACATTATCACAGACTTATCCACTTCATTGAAATATTGCATATATGCAAAGTTAAATTCCGGAGTTAACAAAACAACACCATCCATGGAAAAATTGCATAAATTTGATAAACTAAAATCTTAAAATTTCGATGTGAAATACAGCTGGAAAATGTGAAAAAGCATTTTCCAGTATTATAATGTTCTGAAAAATTATGAATTATATTAAAAGGAATATTTATTGTAAAGATTACTGTACTGAAATTCCCACAGTTCGGCAGCTATGGGCCAAAAATGGTTCAAGACAAATTCAGTAAAAACTGAGAAAACACGTGGATTTATTTGTTAATACTGCTCATTTATTAATCAAATTTGATATCCGAATGTAAATAAAGGTCTTTTATGATAAAATTATGTAAAATATTTGATTTTTAAAATTTTATGAATAAAAAAAAACTGCGTTAAAACAGACAAAACTTTTATGCAAATTTACGAAAAACCTGTGCCATAGGTATGCCATTAAAATCAGCGGATACGAAATATTAAGGATTGTTGAGGTGACTTCAACAATTTTTAATTCATTTTTTTTTTTTTTCATTATTATCTATTTTCAATGAATTGACTCTTTTAAACCTTATTTATGAGGTAGACGGCCATCCGCACCAACTTCACCTCTCTTCTTTAAAGAAATTGTCTTTAAAACGTATTTTTTAATTTATATTGTATTAGTATTCCAATATTGATACACTCATTGGTGTCCAAATATAAGAGAACATGAAGTTCTGTTTTATTTGGTGTCTCTTGAGTCGGATCTCATTATAAAACAACCACCACGGTTGTGTAGATTTAAGTTTGTAGATAAGAATTTATTATATTATTGATAATCAAGAAAGCCAGAGGCTTTTTTAATAAAAGCCCCATTTTGCTGAAATTTTAGACCTAATATATTTAGAGTTTTTTTATTTGCTAAAAAAACACTCATTAAAGTTAACTTAATTAAAACAACCTCTACAGTTGGTACATAAAATTAAGACCATTTCTACAAGGATCAATGCTCGGTACTCTTGTTTTCAATTTACACACAAAAAAAATAATTTTCATATTTGACAACGAAAATCGCGGATTCAATTACAAAAGTTATCGAATTTCCTCCAATGACAATTTTTGCGAAATTGATTACGAAAATTGTAAGTGCGTTATTGAATGTTTCTTTTTTTTCAGTCAATAACGAATTTTACTTAATCAATGACAAAAGTTTTTGAATTTAATTTCATTTTCAATAAAAAAAATATTTATTTGAATACAAGAGTTATTAAATATTTGACAAAATTCAAATAAATAAATAATCAATTCAATTACATGCGTTGTTGAATTTTGAATTAATTTCAATAACAAAGTATTTGAATTAAAATATAATTCAATGAAATATGCGTTGATTTCATAAAAGGTGTTATTGATTTTTTTAGGGTCTCTGTGATAATAAAAACTACTAGAAAATGGGTTTAATTATTTTTATTTATAAAAACAACAAAAACAATACAGAAATAATTCAGTCTTTTAAAAAAAGTAATTATAATAATTATTGTCAAGTAATATTAACATAAAATAAAATTCATTAAAAAATACAGATTTTCTGTTAAATGAAAAAACTTAACATAAAATTAAGTTTTATTTAAATTCACATTTCATTTTTAACTGTAAATATTTTGGTTACATTTCTTTCTAACATCCGAACATTTCTTTCTAAATTTAGCTCCATGTTTGTCCGTTAAAACTTTTTGCTGAGGAGGGAACAAAGTGTGAACATGCCAAAAAATACATAGTGTTTTCGACTCTGAAATTCAAAGAATATATAAGTATTACCTATTGATAAAAAGTTTTAATATATTAGTTTTACCTTCGTCAAGAGAATTTAAATCTTGTAATTGCTTTGAAGCCGTAGCACTGGTTGCTTTAGTTTTTAGAATTTGTGTAAGATTTTTCTCGTGAAACGACCATGTTAATTTTAAATCTTTCGCATCGACATGTTTAGACCAAAATCAATATCAATCTGTAATGATTAAAAACCAATGCAGGGTAAGTATTTGCACGCAAATTTAAAAAGTGCATTAGGGTGTTCAAATTTTGAAATGTTGGATTTTCACAAACCGCCGGGCAGATTCTTGTTCCTTTGTATTAATACAGTAAGTAAACCAAATTTGAAGTAAATCCGATAAGTTTAAGTGGACCCGGAAATGACTTGAAATATGCAATGGGTAATATGGGTAAAATAGGTTTAAAATGGAAAGAAAACACTCGTAACTACTCAGAACTTACTCCTAGAGAGGTCAAATATAGGAAACGCTTCCACTATTCTCTAGAACAAACATACCCCCCAAAGGCAACGCTTAGGGGGGTCCCCATACGGAGATTTCATAAAAATAGGCCAAAATTGAGAAAATTATTTTTTAAAATTATTACAATAAGCGAAAATTGGTTTCTTAATATAATTTATTTTACCGTAGCTATGGGTGATTTATTCAAAAAAAAAATTTTTTTTTTTTTTGCCTTTATCATGTTCTAAAGTGATGTCAAATATGGTCAATATTTTTAGCATGTTTTTCAAATCGCCGTTTTCAAACTTTAAAATTTTTTCTTCAACAAAAACGTAAAACTTGAGATTTGGGCTCCAGGAGATGTCAGAGAATGAATGTAAAAAATTTTAAAAATATCGCCCGATAAACATGGGAAGGGCACAGCGCTGATTTTTACGGATTTCGAGGAAATTGTGTTTTTTGATAATAACTAGGCTAAATTTTGTTGCTTTTTAATAAAAAAATATTTTGGACATGATTAACCCGTGTGGGCCTGCTAACTTATTCAATATTATGTAGCTATAGGTTAAGTGGGACAAGGGGTGAAGTGGGACATGGGGTAAAGTGGCACATGGGGTGAAGTGTAACTGTACCGGGTGGAGTATAATGTGTTTTTAAATGAAAAAGTAAACTTTCTGGGCAATTAAACACCTCATTACATAAAAAACTGTTCATAAAATTTACCATTTTATTATATTTTTTTATAAAAACTCTTTTTCTTCACTTCTTTATTTAACTACACTTTCAACAAAACGTGTTTGCTTCAAAGAGGGTGTTGACACGACAAAGATCGAAGAGCAACTGAACAAAGTTGAAAGAGCAACAACTAATTGTTTACTCATTTCTTTTTTTTTGTCATAGTCATTTACACGTAAGAAATAGAAGACAAAATAAAATGCAAAATGCAAATCAAAGCATGCCATGACAAACATTTCAAAATAACGATAAAATTTTAAGAATACATACATTTTTTATTGATTCAAATATTGTGTTTATTGAAAACGCATTCTTTTTCAATTATTTTTTTAACAACAGCGAGTTGTTGAGTGTTATTTTGAAAAAATGCAATATTGATAATAAAAATATTTGAATCAATAACGATGGGTTATTGAATTTACATTTTATTTCAAACATACTGCGGTGTTGAAATTATTTCTTATCTTTTTTTTTCTGTGTAGGGATCAGTTTTATATCGTTGTATAATTGATTGCAAACAATTTAACATTTCCGTCACTATTTTGGAATTTTACCTGAGTGTATATAGGCTTTAGGCCAAATTGGTATTTTGACTTTAAAAGCATATCTTTTGCTTTTTTATGACTTTTATTGTTGTTTTTGCATATTTTGCTTTTAATGTATATCTTTGCATATTTATTAGAATTAAAATTAAGATTTCTTTAAAATAAATGAAAGAAAGATTTTAATAACCCCTAACGCAGCTCTAAATTAATATAAGAAACATTAAACTGCCATCTACTTTGACATTTATATTTAATTTAAACAGATTTAAAGTACATATTTTCTATTTTTAGTGTATATTTTATGGTTTTTACCGCATATTTTTAGCGACATATTACGCATTTTGTACTACATGATTTAATCGATGTTTTTTATGTTTTAATGCATGAACGTCATTGCCCAATTTATTGCCATTGTTATTCTCCAATACACCACTAAGCGTATGAGTGATATTTAAATACTCATACGTAGTGTAGTACTAAAATAACAAAATAAAATTTCATATTTATTCTTATCAGTGATGCAAAACGTGGCACAATAGGGCCATTTGTGGCACTTTTGTCTGCTTGATGGCCCTGTGGTACTTTCTTATCTATTTTGGCCCTTTCAGCGCAAAATTGAACTAACTACTTTAAACCGTTTAGTTCAGATTTTTATGAAATTGCCTGATTTTTTTTATTCGATGAGAGCATATGCTAGTTCTTTAGAGAATTAACAACTGGGAGTTGTTTAATATTTTATAAAAATCGCATTCAAAATCATATATTTTCGTACCAGGAGGTCAGGTTTTAAAATTTTTGAATGCAGGACGATAACATTTTTAAATCTTTTTATATTTGTCCAAATTTTTAAAAGAAAAGCCGCAATTCATTTTTGATTAAAAAAATTTGTTTGGAGGCTTTTTAAAAATGTTATGTTATCGCAATAGCGGAAATAATTTATGAGAATTCATGAAATATGTTAAACTTTATTGCCAGAGGGGTTTGTCTTGCATTTTTAAAAAAGCATTAAAATGACGAACTCTAATTAACAAATTAATATTATTTTATTTTAGTAAAAATCTAATAATCGAATTTTTTAAAAAATATGGCCCTACAGGGATGATAAATGGGATTTTCAAATAGTACCAACCAGCATAAAAAATAGTACTTTTTCGACCCTCATAGTACTAAATACAAGTTTTTATTATAAATTAACGTTTTTAAAATTTATTTGTATATAAAAACAAAATTTAGTTGATTTTAGTCACAGAATTTATAAAAATTATCGGACTATTTCTTAAATTCACCTTTTTTTGCAAGGAAATCTATTTCATTACTCATTCGATTTTAGAATCACAATGCAAATTTGAAGATGTTGGCAATGAACTTTTTTCAATTGTACTTATTTAAGATATTTATTTTTCACTTTTCGAACACTTTTTTTTTACTCGAGCTCAAATAAAATCATCTTTAATCAATTCCATTTACAACGATTGGATCCAAATATATACATTTGATAAATGTTAATATATGAAAGGGTAATTGAATTAAATGTTGAATCTTGAAGTTTCTCTAAAGTTTCTAAAAATAGAACTGTTGTGCTGTTGGAGTTGTACTTCTGAGATTATGTATGCAGAACAACAACATCATTAGAAATCAGTTTATCAATACCACGGTCAGTGATTGCACAGAAAATTTCATATAGACGCAATCGAACAAATAAAAACATAACAAATATTACATTATTCAAAAAGCAGGGCCACTGACGAAGGTTCAAACTGCGCAGTCTGATTCAGGAAAATTGAAAAATTTACAATGTAGGTATGATTTTTTGAAAATACACTCATTCTTCTCTACCATGGTACTATAGTATATAGTACAAACTTTATCATTCCTGTGGCCCTATCAATGGTATTTTGGCCCTTTTAAATTGTCAATTTGGCCCAAAACAAAAAAACTCAAAATGCATCACTGATTCTTATCGATATAAATACACAGTATTAAAATTTTACAAGATTTACCGAAGTTTTTTTATACATAAAATTATAAAAATAATATATTCCTTACATGTTTTATTTCGCTTCACCGAAAATCTTCAGAATACCAATGTAGAAGGGATAGTCGATTTACCCAAATTATAATTTTTGAAGGAAAAAAGATAAACGCTTTACACGTATTGCTTTATTTACTTGATGAGAAGTAAACAACAAAATTGGAAGAACTAAAATAATTTAAATCGAAAATAAAACATTGTTCGTGTACAGGCAAGTATCTGTTATTTATAAAATTTAGTGAAAACTTGTATTGAATAGTTTCAATGCACACCTTCAACGTAAAAATTCATTATTATCATGCAGAAAATTTTCTCAGTGTAAAATAGATTCTGCTGATAATACGTGAAGTCTCACCTTACCTTAAATATAAAATTATGATGTGAACAAGATTATTCAAGTTCAAGATCATATTAATCAAAAAAGTTTTCTGTCCGCTAACTTAAAGCAGACTTTATCTACTGAGAGATGATTTTCGGTGACGAGAAATCAAACATGTAAGGACCTGTCTGTAGATAAAGTCTGCTTTAAGTTAGCGGACAGAAAACTTTTTTGATTAATAAATAAACATTGCACGGTTTTTTGTTTAACAAAAAGCAAATGATCTTGAACTTGAACTTGAAAAATCTTGCTCACATCATAATTTATGATAAAAGATCGAAAAATAAACTTTTGGTTTTAGTTTTTTAAAATTTAAAAGTAAAACATTTAAATATAAAATAATAAAATTATCTTCCATAAAGTTAAAATTTTATTAGATTCCAAAACTGTCTAAGAAAATAAAAATTTGAAGCTCAACATCGTTTAAATGGGTAGCAATACATCACATTATTTTATGTCGTTTTCTTTTACAGTAAAAACCGATTAAAACGAAATTCGATGGACCACTTAAATTAGTTCGTTATAAGCGAGTTTCATATTAACCGGTGTAAAATTTCTTTACAATTATTTTGTTATCAATAATATATTAAAAAAATTTATAAACTTTGTTTAATAGTTATTTGTAGATATATTTGAGAACAAATTTTTAGGTGTTCTGTTTAAAATTCAAAGAAATTTCAGAAAATTGCCAAAATTCATATATTTTTGTTTTTAGGACTGTCCGAAACAATTTGTCCTAACCCAGGCTTCATCTTAATACAGGTCGTATTAACGGATGTGTTTTACATTCACGTTTACCAAAACGGTTAGATCACAATAATCGAGGTTCGTGTTAACAGTGTACGACTTAAATGACTTTTACTGTAATTGAATATGTTGCATTGTGTATGTTAAATATAACAAACTTTACATATTATATAAAAAAGCAACAAATTTTGCAAAACTTAATTGATGCAAGAAGTATTTAAAAAATTATGATATTCCAAAGTTAAATTTTCCAAACAAAATATAATTACTATCTATAAGGTGGCGCAAAAATAACCTTCCGATGTTTTTTTATATTATGTATTTATTATGTATAGCATTTTCTGATAGGAGGATTACTTTTGCGCCACCTTATAGAATTGTTCAAAACATGTAGCTTTTTCTCGCATAAAAACTCAGTAGTCTTGTTTCTATTTTAACTAGACCTAGACCAAATTTGGATATAAAAAATAAAAAACTTATCGGTGAAAAATTTTGAAAAAAAAAATCAAGCCCCCCAAAATACGGTTCCGCGTATAGCTCGCATAAACCTTTTTGAAGTTCGGCACAATTTTTTTGGTTTAATTAAAATAAAAATCAGTATATCGCTATAACTTTCAAGTACTAAGACTATAGCGTATATAACTATGACGTATTTCACGATATGGGTATTAAAATTAGCAAACATAAAATTAAATATATCATGCAGTAGTTTTGGTCCACTAATGGAGCTTTAATGGTAAAAATGTGATAAACTTTCATTTTCAGAAAATGCTCTTTATGCGTTAGGTTTTTCTTTCAAAATTACACAAAAAATCGATTTTTATTCTTATATAAAAAAAATTATAACCCTAATGTATAGGCAGTATTTTTATAAAAAAAAGGTATATTTGAATAAAATCAATTAATAAATTTGCTACAAATAAGTATATACACTAGAGTGCCCCTTAAGGTGCTCTACAAGTTTAAATGTTGAAATGTTGAGACGCTACCCTCAAATTTGTTTGTATTTGTCTTGAAAATAACTCATGTGAAATTTTACGCCCCTACAGCTACGCCTTCCCTACCCGATAGGGCCTTAGAGATCAAAACATGTGTTTATATGGGAAAAAGGGATATTTTTTTAGTTTTTGCTATTTTTTTTCAATATTGCAAAGGTTTTAATCTAGATGATAAGCTTATCGAGATTAAGATAAAATTATGTATTCAAAAAGGTATACAAATCCAAAATCGGTTAAGAATTAACCCAGTAATAAATAATGCCCCAGACCACTAATGTACCAAATACCACTTCAGCAAGATATTCGAGCTCAAATTTTAAACGTTTTTAAAATTGATTACTGAAACATAATTTTTTTATTTAATACACTCATAATTGTGAGCCATAAAAGAAGTTTTTTGTTTTGGATGGCGTTAAACTGTCCTACGATGATGTCAAAAACGAACAAAATCATGGAAAAAATGCATATTTCGCTCTTTAAGGCCCCGTCGCTTAGGGAAAGCGTGGTCGTAGAAGCGCAAAATTACACATGTGTTATATTCAAGTCATCTCAGGGTTAATTTAGTACAGAATATATTTTTATGGATTTATCGAATGGTTTTAGCCAGGTTTGTAAAAAAAGATTTCAAATACTTTTTGTTCAAATATATATACAAAAAAACTCACAGTATCTCCCTGGATCTGAATGCGGCACGGTACGGGTTAACGTTGTTCAATATGTCCAAAATTTTTGGCTCATAATCTAAAAGTATTCTGTTATTATCTTTTACATCACGTTTCTTAAAATTCAAAAGTAGTAAGAAAATCTTTAACGTTTTTTGAAAATTGAAATAAATAAGTCTGGGGTCACTTGGGGTCGCAGGTCCACATGGGTTAATAATGTTCGAAATATTTTTATTTTTAACTTTGAGTAATGCTTATAAAATAAGACTATAAAAGTTACAAAAGTAGCTAATTTTTGATTTAAAATATTTTATGGCAACAAATAAGCCTTTTTATTACTAAAAAAACACAATTTCCCCGAAATCCGTAAAATTTAAATCGTTGCCCTACTCAAGTGCACTGGGGGATATTTTTAAATGTTTTTATTTTTAATCTCTTTTAAACAAGTTTAAGCAAAAAAAAATCTAAATTTTTTCGATTTTGTTGAAGAAATTTTTTTAAAATTTGAAATTGGAGATTTGATAAACACCCCAAAAATTTTGTTCGTTTTTGACATCACCGTAGGACAGGTTAACGACATCCAAAACAAAAAACTTCTTTTATGTCTCACAACTATGAGTGTATTAAATAAAAAAATTATGTTTCAGTAATCAATTTTAAAAACGTTTAAAATTAGTGGTCTGGGGCATTATTTATTACTGGGGTAATTCTTAACCGATTTTGGATTTTTATACCTTTTTTAATACATAATTTTATGTTTATCTCAATTAATTTATCATCTAGAGTAAAAACTATTGCAATATTGCAAAAAAACAGCAAAAACTAAAAAAATATCCATTTTTCCCATATAAATATAGGGAAGGTGTGGTCGTAGGGGCGTAAAATTTCACATGAGTTATTTTCAAGACAAATACAAAAAATTAGCGTCTCAACATTTGTAACATTTAACTTTAAGGGACACTCTAATGTACACTCATAATAATACATACTAAATATACGAAAAAAATGTCAAAACAACAAAATCTTTTGTAAAATGAACAAATATTCGTTTATTTTACAAAATTTTTGGTTATTTTGACATTTATTTGTATTTTTACGCATGTATTATTATCAGTGTAGGTACTTAGTATATGTTAAAATACGAGGACTACACCAAGACATATAATTATTATGTACAATTTATTTTATTCATCATACGCACTATGGTTCCAAATCAAAATCTGGCTGGGCAAAAGTCAGCTTAATGTTACATTCGGAATAGCACATAATGGAGCTTTATGAATAACCAAGAACATGCTTTAAAAAAATATATAATATGTTTTTTTTTTTAATTAAGGTCATTAGTTTTACAGTAGCATGGCTAGAAGTATAGAGTTTGTTGGCACAAATTCTATTTATCGCCAAAATGCAAATTTGACCCATTATTTCAAAAGTTATTTTTAGCGATATATACCTTATTAATATTTGTGTTTATTAATTGCTTTTTTTGTCGTTGTTAATATTTTAAGTACTCCAATGGAAAGGATAATACTCCAATGGAAAGGATAATACCACTTTCTTACTTAATACTCAGATTGCACTGAATTGGGAACAGGCACAAGTGACGTAGCACGAACATCCGGGTGCGGCAAAAATACAACACTTTTTACATATAAAATTTTTAATGCTCTCAATGTTTTTGCTTCAAATCTGATTTTCAAAAAATTAAGATAGTTGTAATTTCCTAGTAGAGACTAACAAAAACCATGCTTTATATGTGTGGGATATCTCTAATAGTTCCCAAGATATTCATATTTGAAAAGTATAATTCCGAATTTGTTCCTACTCATGTCCAGTTTTCTGCGAATAACGAAGAGAAATCGGACCAATTTCTTTCTTAAAATATTAGTTATTTAACTAAATAAATACTTGACTAAAAAATAAATGTAATATATTGTTCCGCTCAAAAACTACATTTTTTTAACCCATTAATGCCTGCTCATAGATCGGCTCGTACGATCTTAATCAAATTTGGATATATGTGTCCAGGAGAATACAGAAGTTGATGGGAACAAAAAAAAAATGTTTACCTGTACACACACCTGAGATATGACATGGGTATTTAAATACCCAACAGTCGTTGGTGTAATAGTTCCACTTTCACTTTGCCATCTCTGCCAAAAAATCAACATGCTATTGTTAGTCATGGTTCACACACGGCAATTATAATTGCGCAATTCTTCTTCAATTCTCCTTTGAAATTGCTTTTGTGTTCACACAGGAAAAGTTTGTTTCAGCAATTTTCGTATATCAACCTGCAGTGTTGAAAATTGCGGATGACAAAACAAAACGGAATTGGAGTACGGGCAAGTCTGTACCCCCTTCCATTCTCTTTTCCTACCTCTTCTATAAACTCAAGAATTGCGCAAGTATAATTGCCGTGTGTGAACCTAGTATTATGACATTTTGTATACTGTTTTTATTCGCTTAGTGTCATTTAATGCATTATCATGTTAAAAAAAATTCACAGTAATAAGAAAAAGGTGTAATAAAATAGAAAAAAAGTTATAAGCTTGTAAGTACAATAATTTTTTATATTATATTTGACAAATAATTTCAGCGTTTAATTATGAATATATTCATCCATTTTCAGATTGTCGTTATCTAAAAGGGAATATTTGGATTTAAAATGATTCGCCGACAGAAAGTTCTGACTGCTATCGAAATGCAAGCTATTTTTGATAGTTGGTCTGATGAAGATAGTGATGGAGGAGAGAATTTTGTAGAACACGCAGACACCGTTGACGTCATAATAACGCCACCCGATGTTGTCGACAATCTTAGTGATAATGAGGAATTGGACGACAATGTTCAATTGTTGCGCAATGAACAGGAGTTGCCTCGGGAGATTGCCGGACAGTTTTAAATTGAATGTGTTTACGATGACAGCAATGAGCACACGCCATCGGGTGGTGATAATGATATGAATAATGTAAATGAACCCGAAATTGAAGAAGAAAATGATGCGCCGGTGGCCTCAACATCTAGTGGCCGTGGTCGTAAATCAACTCTGAAATCAAGAAATGCACCGGAGCGACCCAGAATTGATCAAGAAATGAAACCAAGATGGTCTCGGTCGCAAAATTATCAATTCGATAAAATTCCATTTGATGATACGGCAACTTCATACAAAGCGTTGTATGAACAAATTGCAGCTTTGAATCCAGAGCAGATTTGGGAAAAATTCATTGATGAGGAGGTCTTGCACCTCTTGGTCACTTCCACCAAACAATATGCTGTGACCAACAATTGCCCATCATTTATTACATCAAGTAGTGAAATGAACACGTTTTTGGGCGTATTGTATATCACTGGTTAGCACACCTTGCCACAAATACATAGTTATTGGTCAAATCGAGAATCTTTGGGATGCGCACTTATAAAAAAATGTATTTCGAGAGACAGATTCAAACGAATCAAACAGTTTTTTTCACGTTTGCGACAACTCAGCATTGGACACGAAAACTAAATTTGCAAAAGTCGCACCATTGAATGATTTAATGAACAAAAAATTCCTGCAATTTGGTGTATTCTCTCATAAACTTTCGATCGATGAGCAAATGATTGCATACTACGACCGTCATTCTTGTTAAATGTTCATTAAAGGCAAGCCCATTCGTTTCGGGTACAAGTATTGGTGTCTGGCTTCGGCGGAAGGCTATTTGTATCAGCTCATTCCATATGCTTGAAGTGCCAGGTGAACTTGCATTCTGCTCCCTGCTTCCTGGATTACCACAATGGCGTTGAGCCAGATGAGAAGAAAATTGCTAAAGCTAAATAATTTATTTTTAACAAATATCACGTTTTCTAAATAAAAACACAAACTTTTTGATTTAAATGTGAGTTTTATTCAAAATAAAATAAATATTTCCTTATTGCAAAAATTTTTTATTTTTAGTACACACCATGGACTGTTGGGTATTTAAATACCCAGTTTCGTTAGAACTGAACTCGCGGCCAGGTGTGTAAACTTATTTCTGTTCGGCTTTCTCTATTAAATAGAGGATACCAATAGCTATCCGGTAAGGGTACACGTTTTTCGTAATTGCCATTTTTCTATGTTTGGAGGCACTTTTCCTCTCCATTTTCCGACAGTGAAAAAACCGCTATTTTGACCTGTAAAAATATAAAGGTAAGCCCCAAAAAAATATTCGGTTACATTTTTTTATTTAAGACCCATCTTTCTTCTTTGTTATAAAAAAAAAAATTACCGTGATATTTCTCACCTGGTCCGCTCTAAAATTTTTTAATGTCAACATTTTCTTGGGTATTTAAATACCCATTAGGCAGGAATGGGTTAAATAGAATTTAAAAAAATAAAAAAAAAAATTTGCGAATTTTTCTATAAAAAGTGCCAACAGTCTTTTTTTTTTAAAAAAAAGAGGCATGTATTTTTTTAGGTGCCCAATGTCACGATTAAGGATCAAAAATTAGGGTTAAAAATTAATTTGCTTTTGTATAAAAACTTGGCTTTAATTTACGATAACTAGATTTATTTGTACGCAGGGTCATTGCCTATAAAGTGGGCCTAGAGTTGTCACATTTTTGAATTATTTGAAATAGAGGGGGAAAAGCTATTCGGGAATATCGGAAAAAGCTCAGACACCTCCTCGATTAAATTAAATAGGAATTGCTATGCATTATTTTTAGCTCAATACCTTAATAAAACGCCAGATTTAATTTTACTCAAAACACATTTTTTTGAAGAACAAAAATACTTGAATGTCTTATACACCAGTGAAAGTGTCTTCCAAAAATATTTAATTTGATGCCAAATTTGTCTTTAGTTACTTTTAATAAAACGAAATAAACCGAAAAACATAAAATGGGATAATTTTTGACGCTACTTAGTAACGCCTAAACATGAGATTCGGCATCTAGAAAAACACGAGTCCCTTAAATTTGTATTCTCTACAACATATTCGAAGCTCATTAAGATATGTCGGTCCCTGTCGGGATACCTCACTTGTAAGCTAGATTTTTTTTTAAATAATTGAATTTTTAAAGGCTCGGGGGACCCTGAAGATGAAGTGCGATCTGTTTAAAATTTCACAAGCAATATTTGTATGTCTACCGCCGAAGTCGACATCCGATCTTTGTCATTACTCCATTGCGTGTCCCCTCTTCATTCGTCTATAATACTGACACAATTGAATTGCAACTTTTTTTGCTATAAAAAAAACTTTATACCCTCAAAGAAATAGCTATATCATATTAATGACATGTTTCATCAATTTTCTTCCAATGCAACGTTTCGTAGTATTTTTGAACCAATACATAAAAAACAAAATCAATTTCATCATATTTATAAAATGTTTCACTTTATAAAGACTACTTTGTATTAGTAAGGATTTCGTTATTTTTGTGTATATAAAATTCATGGAGACCATGATATGGTCATTTTAATTCTTGTTGTTTATGAAATGTTTCATAAATATTAATAAAATTGTTACATTGGAAGAAAATTGATGAAATTTATTCCTGGTTTTCTCTGGGTGTAACCTCTTTCTTTTTTTATCAAAAAAAAATAAAAATAAAATTTTTGGGTCGATATTATACTAAAACTAAAGGCAATTCAAAGCACTTTCGATAAAAGCACTTTTCACAGCTTATTTCAGCAAAATTAATTGTAGTGCGATTCAGTAATTTTCAACGATCCGGCAATCACAAAAAATACCCAAAACTTTTGTTGTTTGCACAAACAATGAAGCGATTACCTAAGTACATCTTAACGATAGTCAACAGCTCTATTTTTCTATTTAAAAACTTAACATTTTCTCGATTGAATAAGCAACACAAAAATTGTTGCCGTTTAGATAACAACAACAGCTGAATTTAACAATAGCGAATATCGTTTAAAAATGTTAATGAAAAAAAAAATCGTTAATTTTGTTGTTTACTTTTTTAAACAATTCGATTATCGTTAAAACAAGTTACTGAATCGCACTACAGGCGTGCCTATAATAACATCTTTGCACAAAATAACATATTAAATCTGAAATATTTCTAAAGTGATATGAATTGTTCAAAAGCGTTTTCAATGTCCTTTCATTGCCCTTTATTGGTTTGAACCATTCTGTGGAATACCTGCGGGGTATGTTAGGGAAAGGCTCGGGGCATGGAGAGAGTCTGAATTCTCTGGTTACTGGGTGGACTCTCCTGGTCAGCGCCAGGCTAAAAGATTGATCTCTTTTTCCAGTAGGGGGTCGAGGCGACTCTTGTCGCTTGAAAGGGGGGGGTGGTTTGAGGACCCTGGCGTCGTACTTAACTGGACACTGTAATCTCAGATACCATCTACACAAGAAGGGTCAATCGGACACGGATTTGTGTAGGTTTTGCGAGATGGTGTCTGAGACCTCGGAGCATTTTCTCTGCGAATGTCCCAGGCTTTGTGATAGGAGACTTAGGTTTCTAGGTGATCGCTTCATTTCGCCTTCTGACATCGCGAACATTTTGCCTAATAGGATAATTGGCTTTATAGGTAGCTTGAATCTGTAGGTAACCTTAGGCAGCACAAAAGACCTACATTGGTCGCGGTGCATAGTGCCTTCTGATCTAATCTCTAATCTCTAATGCCCTTTCATTTGAGCGCAATATTGAGACAATTTGAGAGAAAAAAAATAAATATTTTACGGACTTAAACTCTACTTTTTGTAAGGATGTAAAGTTCAAGAAAATTCAAACAAATATGACAGAAATATGACAGAAATCAAGTCTAAGCTTTCACGCAGAAAAAAGAGCATCATGTTATGATAGTTTAAGAGAATCATGTTATGGTTGAAACAAGTAACTTTCATTCTAGATGTTGATAAAAATCATCCTCAGTGATCAAAACATGATTACTCTGAATCATGTTTATGATTGTGAGGAACATGAGAAATGTTTGTCCCCAATCATGTTCAATCATATTTTTTCTCTGGGTGTTGTAATAAAACGATAATAATATCAGTAATAATGTTCAACCATTGTCTTGATAAGTACATAACAGTAAATTCCTTAACATTAGCATAAAGTCTGGGAATAATATGATAATATTGTTAAGGTGTGTGCCGATATCCTAGCAAACATTTTTTATCTAAACATAAACTGTTTTCAGGTAAATGTTTTTTTGCAAATTTGTACACTAAACCATAAAAACCACAAGATTTTCCAAAGAATTATAACCAATTGGAAAAAAATTTACAAAACTTTCTTAGGCCTGTTAACTTATATCATAATAACCTAAGCTTAAACTTAGTTATGAATGTCAAATACGTATGAAAATTTATATGGTTAAAGTCAAACTCTGGTTGTTTTTAGAAAAGTTAATCTGCCTTAAACTTTTAAATACTTAAATACTTTTTTAGTATAAGTAATATGAAAAACATTTGACAGTTACACTTCACTTAATGCTTGTACTCCCACATGCTGGTATATTGCGATAAAACTGCTTTTGTTGTAAATATTTGTAGGCATTTTTAAAAATCTTCTATACCTACCACATATGCAAACAGATTTTCAATATACTTAAACGTTATTTTCCATTTGTTTACAAAGATTCGAACATTATAATTTTTTTTTTTTTAATACCATAGTTCAATTGTTATTGAAATTTTATTCTATTGTTACGAAAGCTCTTCAAATACAATTTAATTTAAACGATAATATGAATTCAGGTAATGTGATTAAATGTAGAATTGACATTTCCCTTAGGTTTTGAAATGTGTTATTTAAAAGGTGTATCGTTCCAAAAGCAATGTTAATAGTCATCAGCTCGTCCCCCTATGATTTGCATGAAACTTGGTGTAGAGTCATTCCAGAAGGCGTATTGATGAAAATATGAGTTTTTTAACTTCACCCCTTTCGATTTGAATGGAACTTGGTATATGTAATCTCCTAATTAGTATGACGCAGCAGTAGTTTTTATTTTTTTTAAATTCGTTGCAGTTCATATTTAATCGCTGCTTAAAGTCTGTATTTTTTTTTTTTTTTTAATTTTATAAGGACATATGATGGTGGTAAGTATTGAACACGTAGTCCGATTTAAAGAATTAAAATCCCCGGAAAATCTCAGTACTGGGCTCTCATTACCAGTATCTAAATAATAAGCAGTAGCATTAGGGTCAACTGCACATAATTCGTCGTCAGAACTCATTATTTTTGTTCGACGGAGTCGTTTTCGTAAGTAATGGTGTAGAAAAATACGATCTTGAAAGCGTTTTAAAAGCACTTCAAAAAGTGGTACAGCATATATATAGATTTAAAGTGTTTTAAAAACGGTACCGTGAAATAACTCCCAAATGAAATAACTCCCAAAAATTTTCCATATAAATTGGGATGTATTTCACTATGAAATAACTCCCAATGCGTTAGGACTTATTTCACAATTTTCTGTTAGAAATTATTTCGTTATGAAATAACTCCCAAATGAAATAATTTCCAACCAGGTTTTGTTGGGAGTTATTTCACTCCTTTTTGGCATTGGGAGTTATTTCACTTTTGTTGGGACTTATTTCATTTTCATTTTTAAATGTGATTTTATCGTTGCGAGTTATTTCATTTCTATTAAAATTACATTTTGGTAAATTGTATGCATTTGTAACGGTTCTTAAAATTGTCGTAAAGTAAATAATAGCAATACAATGAGTTATTTTACCAAAAGGAAGTCCATGGACATTATGCCATTTTTTGGGTGACATAAGGTCCATGGACATTATACTCCAGTGTGGAAACAGATCAGTAATTTTGAAGTTTCTTTTGTGTCGCACGCAGAAAAAACTAAATTTCGCGAAGCCGCCTGTCGCGTTCTACGGAGGAAAAAAACTCCTAAGAGCGGCCGAAGGCCGCCACCCAGAAGAACTTGTTTTTCAAATCAGAAGTCGAATCCGTAGAAATCTTATATTTTTAAGACATCAAGTAATTTGTAAAAACAAGTTTTTCTGTGTGGCGGCCTTCGGCAGCTATTAGGGGTTTTTTTCGTTTGTAGAACGCGGCAGGCGGCTTCGCGAAATAAAGTTTTTTCTGCGTGCGATGGTACGATTTATAAATTTAGTTTTATTTTGTGATATACTACTAAAGAATATTTAAAAAAATTGTATTGATATACTAAATATTATTAATCTTTTTATTTTAAAAAGTCTGGATGTGACATAACGTCCATGGACATTATGTCATTGGACCTTATGACATGCCACCTCTGAAAAGCGGTGCGTACGATTCGCGTCCTGCTGCGCGGCCGCGTTTCGCGTAATGCGGCGCCACCGTGTTTCGCGTTGGGACTCATTTCATTTTTTTTGGGACTTATTTCATTGGGACTTATTTCATTTGGGAGTTATTTCACGGTACCTTTAAAAACGACCTTAATGTTAACCATGTTTTATTTTAACTATTACCGAAAGCCCGTTTTTTTTTTTTGTTTATTTTGTTTATTAAATAACAGACAGAAAGTTAAAAAATATATTTCTTTGGTAATTTAACAGTATATTCCATTGAAACAACTTTACCGATTAAATTTTTAAATAACTGTTAATTTGTTATGGAAAAGTTCTTGTGAGTGTCCTTTAGGCAAATGTAGCTTTTGATATTACAAGATATTGCATTTAGTTTTTTTTCTATTTAATCATGAATTTATTTGTTTGGATAACTTATATTTTAAACTAAAATTATTCTAGATTTCGTCCCGCTATTCGCAAAAATTTTACCTGTGTTTGACCAAATTTGAAATTTTACTTTTTTAAATAGGAATATCGCGGGAAGTATAGTGAATAACCCTTACAAGTAAGGATGCTTTTCGTTAGTCCCTACTAGCATATTACAAATATTAAAATTTTTTGAAAATCAAATTAGAAACAAAAAAAAAAATAGCGAGCACTCAAAATTGTTTATAGGGGTCTGCGAAGTTCAATATCAGTATATTATTATAATATTACGTCACTTATACCTGTTACAAATTTCATTACAATCGGACCACTAAGTCAAAAATTATTATAATCTAAGTTTGATATAATTTTATTAAAACATAAAAATTATGTTTTTTTCGACCTTTAATTGTGCAATGAAAATGCACCTGTAAAGAGACTAACTAAAGAAATATTCTACAGTAATTAATATAAAAAATTAATTACGACTGTCATTATCTGACGGTTGCAAAACACTTTCTAACATAAAATTTGAATAAACTTGCTTAACGGCGACTCAATCTCTAACCTACACTTGGTATCCAACTATTGTATGTGAATAAAGCGCATCATAAAACGTGATAATTACTTGTGAAAAAGAGATAGGATTAAGAAGAAAAAGCATTCTAGTTGAGAAATGAATTGTGCATTGGTATTAGCTAATTCTGTCTCTTCTGATCAAAACAATACTTGTGTGTATGTAGTGTGACCAAACTCCAATTTAGTCGCAGTCAACGCTGTGTCGACCGTGGCTCAACTCGTTAAGAGGCGAGATTACGATGCATAGCTTGTTCCTAAGACCGTGAGTTCAAATCACAGTACGACACCAAAAAATAAAAAGTTTTTCATATAGAGCAAAATTAACAATATAAAATACTTTGTTCAATTGACACATAAATTAACCACTGACGAGTCCCAGGAGGGGGACGAAACTGCGGCAGTCTGGTGTATCCCTTGTGTCCGTAAAATTTTTCAATAAAAATGTTTTCTTCATCTTCTTCCTGTAAAGAGACTAACTAAAGAAAATTATTCAAGTTCGAGGCCATACTCAACATTTTTTTATTAGGATATTGTCCTAACTGAATAATCTATAGGAGTTTTCTGTTTTCAAATTTATTATTTCACCCTTTCAGGAATGTGTTTATAGATCTATTTCAGGAATTTTCTAGGTTCCCATCATCAGAACACGTTTTGAAAGCGATAACAATCCCATGCCAAACATCAAACATTCATATTAACTAGTTTACTCACTACATGAGAACTAAAATATGAGCTTGAAGTTAAAGATTATAACCATTGATCAAAAAATAAATGTAAAACTAGTTTGTTATGTGCAAGGTACACCTCTGGTGGATATTCAATACACGTTTTTTGTTTTTTCCTCCTTTTTATTTTTTGTTTCGTTTATAAACAAAACAGCGGGAGTAAACTAGACTGTACTTTGTCTTTTATACAAGTTTGATATGAATTTTATTAAAAACCGCTTTCAAAACGTGTTCTGGTAATGGGAACCTAGAAAATTCCTGAAATATGTAGATCTATCAACACATTCCTGAAAGGGTCAAATAATAAATTTGAAAACAAAAAACTCTATAGATTATTTGTTAGGACAATATCCTAATAAAGAAATATAGAGTATGGCCTCGAACTTGAATAATTTTCATATTCATTTTCATTATTATAATCTGCTAAAATCAGCAAAAACATTTAGTAAATATTAGTCGACAAAAAATCATTAACAAATTTGAAATTTTTAAAATATTTTTTTTTTAAATTTCTTTTTGAATTGTCAGGTTCGAGATTATAATTAAAATGTTACTATTACAAATAGAAAACTCTAATTGTTAATAAATGTAAGAAAATATGAAAAAAATCTTGTGGGGATTAGCGATAGACTGAGTTTTTTTTAATGCGAATAAAAGTCTGCCTGTATGAAATCAGCAATGTACAATTTTTTTAGCGAAATAAACTGTTATTTGCATTCTACTAAATTTACACCAAAAATATTGTTAATATTACCGTTTTTTTTTTTTTTTGCTATTTTCAGTCTACAAATATTTAGTTTACATTTTTTTTGCTATTTTATTACAGTTTTTGTTTGCTATTTTGTGTCTACAAATATTTAGTAAAAGTTTTTGCTAATTTTGCAAAGTAAAAAGCTATTTTCAATTAACTAAAACTCACATGTAATATAAAACTAAAATTTTGTAAAGTTAACAGATAAATGTCGTGTAAACCCTTACCGATAAATATCGTGTAAACCGCGGTTTTAAGACGAAAATTAAATTTTTGAAAATCAATTTATTTTTGAAATTTAAAATAGCCATTACTTTTGCGCTTCTAGCAGAAAATGATTCATGCAAACGAATTTGACGTGCCTACATAGTGTTTTAGTATTCTGCAAAGTCATATTAATGTGCTATAAATTTGAAATACAAAAAATGTTAGCGCCAATTTTAAACATTTTTGAGAAAATCACATATTAATTTGTTGCTCGGGATGTGATAAGTGCAATGTAAGCTATTACTTAATGTTACTTTAATCCATTCTAAGCATAAACTATAATTTTTATATTCTTAATTTGCTTCAAACTTAAAATAGTCATAATTTTTGCGTCGGTAAAGATAAATTAGTAATGCTGGTGGATTTTGATGCTTAAGCATAGGCTATCACAAAAAGTTGTTCATGTCATACAAAATAAATTTTTACCTCAAAGTTTCGAATTGTTTTCTAAATTCTTCATATACATTTTAAATGTGAGTAAATTGTTTAGAAAATGTGAATTTTATAAAGAAAATTACAATTACTCTAGGAAACTTCTCGCTATGATATAACTTAAGATTCGAGTTTAGTAGTCGAAAATTCTTTAAACAAGTTTAAATAAAAGTAATACAAGATAAATTGCAAATTCAAAACAGCTTTTGAATTTGCAATTTAACCCATTATATGCTTTCTTATTGTCATTTTTAAATAAAAAACGATAAACTTTGTCTAAAATATATAACCATTTTTTTGTTTAAATTTCATACGAATTAACTCTTTTTTGAATAAAATGTTTGTATTTGATTGTACTAGCCTTGAGATAGATTTAGTTGATCCAACATTTCTTATAGATATTAATAAGGGATAATAAAAAATAAGACATTTATTTAGAAAATATGTCAATGCTCTTACAAAAACTAATACCATTTCCTACTCAATTAATCTTTTTGTGATACAAAAATATTTACAAAGCATTTAAATTACATTTTCTAAGAGTTACAAATAAATCTTTGATATAAATAAATATGTTTATTGCTAACATTTGCAGTTATTGCCTGCGATTCCTTTAATAAATCTTTTATACATAATTTGATTTGAAAATAATGATAATTCAAGCAATAATAAAAAAATATACGATTGAATTATTGACATTTCACTGACCTCAGCAAATAGTAATAATGTTGATTGTGAAGTAGAAGAAACAAAAAAAAAAAGGAAATTCAAACAACAAAATAAGCACAAATATACATTTATCTACCATGATTTTCTACTTGAAAACACCTTGAACCAAGTGAAAATATAAAAAAAAATATATAACTATCACCAACGTGTTCAAGTAAAATCCAAAACATATTTTGTCTCTAAAGATTAACTCTGCTCTACGCCATAAAAAATATAGCAGACAGTACATGGGGGTTGAGTTGCCAAGTTGTTATCAAATTACAAAATCACAAGATAAAATTTTGGTGATAAATACTCAAAAGACCAACAAGTTGAAGCAATAAAGATAATTTGGTTTCATAAGAAATACATTTTAAAAGTCTTGTACTGCGCTACAGTGTCCAAAAAAACCGACGAATTTAGAAAACCGGTTTTTGGTTTGTTATAAAAATCAGATATTAATAAAAATCAGATAATTATAAAAATCAGATATGAACTACATCGCTAGTGAGTGGAGATTATTTATTGATGGTTCTGTTTCAAGCTTGAAAGCAGTGTTGTTGCATGTGTCGAACCGAAAACCATCCATTCCGCTAGCAATGGGTATCAACATGAAAGAAAGCTATGAAACATTGAAAGATATAATGGAAAAAATCAAATATTACGAAAATAAATGGAAGATTTGCTGTGATTTGAAGGTCATCAACATTTTGCAAGGGATCATCGATAAGGGCGGCTTCCCAAAATTCTTTTGTTTTCTTTGTAATTGGGATTCACGCTCACCTCTGAATCAATTCCAATGTAATTCGTGGAGGCCAAGAGGAAGTGTGGATGAACAAATAGAACAACATAGACTGAAGAATGCACCTTTAATCGACAATTCTCAAGATATCTTGCTGCCACCGCTTCACATAAAATTGGGAATTGTTAAAAAATGCATCGAAGTGGCCGTTGTAAATTGTCCAAACGCATTCGACTATTTGAAAAGCGTTTTCCCAAAGCGTAGCGATGACAAAATTAAAAAAGGTATTGTAGTAAATTTAAAACGAATTTTTGTTCACCTAATTGTACTATTTACACTATGTTAATGTTTTCTTTTCTGTCTCTATTTTTTGTTTTCATTTAACAGGCGTACATAATGGCCCTGACATTAGAAAGCTATTCAAGAGCAACTTTGATTCATCGCTTGATGAAAATCATTCAATGGCATGGATTCACCTTCAGCGTGTATGCACCAGAGTCTTGGGAGGAGATCGAGACGCGGAACCAGAAGCAATAGAATGGGTGAAAGAAATGCTGAATTATTTTGAGATAATCGGCGCATCGATGACATTAAAGCTGCATTTTCTTCATTTTCATTTTGACGATTTTATCAAACAACTCCCTACCGAATCCGATGAGCAAGGAGAACGGTTTCACCAAACCACAATGCCCATGGAAAAACGGTACAAAGGCAAAAACCTCGACGCATTGCTTGCAGAGGTAATATTAGTTTTATTGATGCATTGTTTTGCATTCTTTTTTTGATTTATTTTCTAATTCATTTCAGGTATGTTGGTGGAGTCACAAGATCACCCTGTATGATGTTAATGAAGTATTTGAAGAAGAAAGAGCTGATGATGGAGGGCAGTCTGGAAGCAACGTGCCTGTGGACACCATAAGTTCTGAATCAGAGTCAGATTCGGACGATTCGGACGACGATTTGGATCCACAACTTAAGAGAGCGCGATTTGCAAGTCCAGGGCCATCAACATTATAAACATAATACGAATACTTTTTTTTAATATTTTTGTAATAGATAGCATAGTATCTCAATGTTGAAGTAAATAAAAAACAAATGAAATTAAAAAACGGTGTTAAGAATAATTCCCAGGAAGTTTATATGTTCTAGAAATTTGTTTACTGAGATCTTAAGTAAATTTTTGTAGTTGATTGTTTCCTTGAATTTTGAATGGTTTGCTACCTATGGACCTGAACACGGGACAAAAGGTAAAAAAAAATCGAATTTTTTTAAGTTTTTTGCGATTTTGATCTGGAAGGTGAAGTTTTTTTGATTTTATTTGTTCGCAATTTTTGTTCTATATAACAAGAGAGTAAATCGAAATTCTGAACGGTTTGCAAGATATGAGCCTGAGAAAATGATCACTTTTTTGCGAAAATGATACCGAGGCCCCAAATCTTTGGCGGCCCATAAAAAAAAGTGCATTACTTTGGAAAAAATTGGGAGACAGGGGTCTTTTTTTTTAGTCTTTTATTACGTAGTGGTGTCCGTATATGGTTATTTTTTTTCGTGTTGCACTGTGTTATTAATGCTCGTCAAGAATTAAGAAAAAATATGTTTCGTGAAAATTTTTTTAAGCCCAAATAAGAAACGCATTAATAAATGATGCAAAATGAACATTTCATTTGAAGCGCTTTCTTTTAGAGTATTGGTTGTAAGTACATCAACACTTATAAATATGAACATGAATGTAAGCATCTTAGTATGGTGTATTGCTTTAATAGCAATGAATATCAGCGGACGAGTTCTTCGAAAAGCAATAAGATATTAGAAAGGTTCCCAGTTATATAAAATTCTACAGGTATTAATTTTTTGTTGATAAAATTTTAGACATAAGTTAATTATTTGTTAAAAGAATCCACTTTCATTTTTATGGTCTAGTAACAGACTGAAAAGTAGCCCTCTTAGTCTGTTGCTTTTATTAAAAAATATAAAATAAAATATTACAAAATATGCCGATTCAAATTATTGCAAAAAAAATATTTGTCACAATTGTTATTGAAAAAGTATTAAAATATTAAAATATGCTGATAAATATTTGCCACAATTATTACTGAAAAAATATTAAATGCTGACAAATGTTTGTTAATTGTTTTAATAAAGTTTTTCTTTGTGGTAAGAATTGGTAATTTGAAATTAAGCAAAAATAAAAAGAACTTGTAGGAAGTGAATGTGTATTGCACTTAAAGTGTGCAATAATCGGGACACTTATTTAATTAATTGTCATACCCATAACTCATATTAATATAAACATAAAATTTTTGCCGCTCCACTTGCAAGCTCTTCAGAAACAATTAAATGAATATTTATTTTGTACAACATACTAAAAACACCAAACACAATCGGAAATCACTCGGGAAAACAGGTACAGATCGTTTATAACCCCCGATATGAAATTTTCTGCATTACAACCTGCATCTTTGTAAGGGATTAAAGTAAGCTCCGTACAACCTGCAGTCTTGTAAGGGAAATTAGAAAGCTCAACATTTTTGTTTTTTTTGTTTATTTTTATACGAAAATTATTTGTTTCTTTTGCTGCTCCTCAGTATACATCAGCCTATTTGTTTTATCCTGCTTCTAAAAACACGAAACATTTTTACTGGGTTAAAACTGACATCTAAGGGCAACAGATAGGACATTCGTATGACCTAAAAAGTTGGATGAATAAATCTTATCTTGCGATCTTATACCGAATATCCCGAATATAGAGAAAAACAGTGTTTTTTTAAATTTTGCATAAGATATCTTAAAAATCTCATGTGATCGAGAAACTCTGAGATTTGGATTCAAACCTTTAGAAAAGTATATTCTAGTCACATGTTAGAAAACTTTTAATAAAAATTATATCAAACACAAAAAAATTTTAAAATTTTCGAGTTTTCTAGTGTACGGACGAATGAAAAATTGCAAAGTTTTTTGCCACACAAAAATAAGTTATTTTCTTGCTATTAAATATTAAAATCTAGTTGTGGGCAAATAGTAATTGAGAAAAATATTTTGAATTTGTTTCATTCTCAACGTGACACATAGGCTTAAACTATTGGTTACATTAAATTAACTATTTTTTTTTTTAAATCAACTGTGAGTTTTAGGACTTATAATAAAAACTTAAATACAAAACACTTACATATATTTTAATATGTAAAATATACATAAAGTTTTACTGCATAATAAGTGCTTATTTAGATCATTATGAGTAAGTAGTATTATTTAATTTAAAAATTATCACTACAATTGGCTGTTATTAAAAAAGCTGTTATAAAAGGTCCATATTGTGTATTTTAAAATAATGCAGAAGGTAATTATGCAAATAGTAATGACATAATATTACCAAAATTTGCCTGGGTATGAGCTTTTTTAATTGTCAAAATTTTTTTTCAAAATCAATACTTTTTGGTGAATGTCAAGCATTTTCCAAATTTTTCAAAATCAAGACTTTTTTGGTGAATCTCAAGCATTTTTCAAATTGGAATCTGGAAACCCTATACCAACATCTGACTTGACTCACTTAATTAAATTATGTTTCAGATTTTAGACTTTTAGAAAAAACTACAAGAAATGATTTTAAATTCTGAAATATCAACTAAATGTTATTTTATGTTCTTAATTTTAAATAAAATATTTGGAATATAATATTAAACGCCTATGAAACGTTTCATAATGTTTATGAAACATTTAATAAAAATGTACAAAATCTTCATTTAAACATATGAATCTACTTCATCTTATTTATGCAATATTTAATAGCATTTATGAAACCTTTTATAAGAAGTTATGAAACTTCTTCATCATATTAATGAAACATTCCATAGATATGAAGAAGTCTGTCATCAATTTGCTATTTTATGAAACAATTTCATCATATTTTTGAAGTATTACATTGGACGAAAGTCAATAAGATTTTTCACCATATTTATGAAATTTTTCATAAATATGATGAAGTTTTATCCCTGAGCGTTTTTGTAACTTGATCTATTGCAATTCAATTATCAGTAACGGCATCACAAAAATACCAATAAATAAACATGGAATCTATTATATAAATTAAAATTTTTGGATAAAACATTTTTTCATGTCATTAGAGATTTAAAACAAAAAAATCATCAAAAGCAGTCCATTAACTAACAAGGGGAGTTTTCGGATGGGTTCTCTCCGGACTTATTTAAATTTTGTTAATCCCAAACTTTTTAGCCCAATCTCATGTTTTGTGGCTAAAAAGTGGGGTACAAAAATTACCACATTTTTCATTTTTTCGGCTTATTTCGAGCTAGTGGAGAAGCATTAACTGGTATACGAAACATGTCTGATAACTTTCAAGTATTTTTGTCATTCATTAATATTTGTTTAAAGTGACATTAAAACTGTCCTTTTTTTAAAGAATTAAAGTTGAATTAAGCTAAAAATATGTATATTAATGCCTATTCAATTTAATTTTAGCTTTTTCAGACATTCGTAATTGTTCGTCTTTTATGCGACTTTTTCGAAGACGTTTTTTACCTACATTTTAAGTTTTTTAAATAAATGGCAACCCTAACACACAACATAGGCAATATTGCTGTTTTCTTGAGTACATCAAAACTACATTCAAAAAAATCTGAATTTCATTAATTTCAGACATGTTTCCATAAAATGTATTAACTTTGGCCCTACCTCTAACCCTTAAACGGGAGATTGGGCCGCTAAAAACAATACGTGTTTCTTATTTTTTTTTTTATCACGTATCCGAATTTCATTAAGATCGAAGAGAACCCACCGGGAGACTCCCATTGTTAGACAATATATGGAAAAATGTAAAAAATATTTGGTTCTCATACATTATTAATAATATTATTAATCGTTTTGTGCGCCCCGGTAGGCTAGTTGGTAGCGTGCTGGCTTATCAGTGCGGGGGTCGTGGGTTCGATTCCCACCAGAGGCACTGGTCCGTTTTCGATACAACGCGCCGAAGGCCATAGTAGCTAGTGCTCGGTTAGGCTAATATGATATAATTTGTAATTATATGATTATTAATTAATAAAAATAAAAAAAAAAAAATATTTATCGTTTATTAGTTGAAAACCAGGCATTAATTAATCATTTGGAAATAAAATTATCGACTTTATAGAAAATGGATTTGTGTATATTGGAAACTATAAACAAATTTAATTGTGAAAAAATAGTTTTTATAATTTGATTGCTATTAATGATTAATTCAAAAAAAAAAAAAATTAAATTTAACGAATTTTCAACAAATTGGACTAAGACACGATTTAGCAAACGACAACCCTAATAAGGGCAATTATGTCTTCCCCGTCTTATGTGAATGGCCGCTGTATATTTGATTTTGTCAAAATCACTACGTATGGCTAACTGGATGATTCCTGGATAGTGGTTAGAAGAATTCTCTGAGCCGAAATAAAATCTCCAATAGATTTTATTCTCAATAGAAAATATTCCCAAATAGTACCGAAAAAATAATAAAACAAATGAAGTAGGAATTACTATTTGGAATATTTATTATATTTAAATATATGAACAATGAAAGTGTTCTTACCAGTACGAATGTTGGATCAATAAGAAACAGACATGTACTTATTTTTACCGGAGACATGTATCTATGACTTTTCGAAATACTTTGACATTTATTTTAGGTTCGAATGTGGAAAAGAGATAGAATGTTAAATTTATAACTTTCTATCTCTAATAGCATTCAGCTTTTATTTAGCCGGAATTTAGGAATTCGTGGGGAGGATTTTAAGGATTTTTAATGACAAACGTTAATTATATTTTTGGCATTAACAATATTTTCTATTTAAGTTTTTGGTACACACAGAAAACAGTTTTGTAATTGCAACGGAATTTTTTTAGTTCCACGTACTATCACTATTTTCTAATTTTAATACTATTGTAACAACCGACATTTATTTACAAATTTAAAATATTTTAGTGACAAATATTTTATGTTTATGCATTTTAACATTACATGCGTTCCACAAAATTTATTTTATTAATAAAAAATTCTTATTACGCGAACTAGGCTCGAACATAGCCTAAACACAATTTCAATAATTTTTTTTTTTTTTTTCAAATTTAAATATATGGGAAAATTTACGAAACCGTACGATTTCAGATTTTAAAAATTTAAAATTAGTGGCACACAATTTCTTTCCAGATTAGCTTATTTAAAATTTACAAAAAAAGCAATAATGCAAACATTTTTGCTTATAAAATTTTTGAAATCTTTCGGTTTTTTTCGGAGAAGCGACCATACGTTTTCGTATTGTATTAAAAACTTTATGCAATACGTGAGAAAGTAGTAAATTTATTGATAAATTTAATATATAATTATTTATTTTTGACTGACTATGAGATCAAATAGGAAATGTCTAAATTAATAGCGGTTTAAAGAACTGTGGGGTCAAATATGTCTTGAACGGTAGATATCATTATTACTGTTGTTATATGAAAGCGATAAAGTTCATCAAAGTTCATCCGATCCGAACTTTGAATAGTTTGCAATTTTCCCCGGGTTACTAAAAAAAAAGTCATAAGCAAAATTAAAATTAACGTCAATGAAAAAAAATACATGACCATCGTACGGTCATGAAAATTACCATCTTAGGGTATTCGAAGTCATATTTTCAGAAATACTAAAAATTATTACAAAAACAATATAGTAATAAAATCATTAAGATTTATTTAGATCATCTTCTTTTATTGAAAGATTTTCTTTTAAGATAGCTTAAGATCTTTTTTTTTGTAAGATCTTTTATTTATAAATTATAATAATTTATTTCCAATATTTCGTCGCCCCATTGTGTGACTTCTTCAGGGAAATTATTATTATAATTTGATTGATAACATTTTGTTTTAAGTAATACTTTGACAAGATTTTACTTTTGGCCAACCATAACTTGTGTAAAATTGAAGAATTATGGGAGATTTTCTATAAATGACAAAAAATTTTTTAATATCGTAAAAAACGAACGCATTTTCAGAGGTTTTGGAAAAATTTCAAGAAAAATATGTTGTTAAAAAATTAACCGTTTAACCGACCCAAAAAACGGTTTCCCAAATATTTGAAACCGGTTCGGTTTTTGAAAATAAAAAAAAAATATATTCGGTTACGGTTTTGCAGTTTTGAATCCAGTTTTGTGGTTTTGGTGGAAAATAAGCTTTTTTTATTTATTGTTTTTCACATTCTCAAAAAATTTTAAAACGTGAAAAACTCTCAGATAGCAAAGCTATAACAACGAAAGTATGGATCCTTAAAAAGAAAACAAGGCTTATTTAAAAAAAATCTATGGAAAAATTTCAAAGTTATTACCAATTAGGTTTAAGTAATAAAAAAAATATTGATAAGAAAATAATTATTATTATTCATATGTAGTGTAGTGTAACTTCATACTACGCTTATGAGGACTATTCGGATGTTGCGATAATAAATCGTGATTTCATAGATTATACAACCTACACATAATTCTTTATTATGCTATTTTTATTATAGATAAATTCATAGGAATTTTTTAAAAATTGTCATAAATGTTTTTATTTTTGCACTAGTAAAGTAGACAAAACAACTTTTCATTTGAGCGTAATTATGCCCATATTGATTAAAGTATAACTTGTAAATTTTATCTACGAATATCTCGAAAGAACAGAAAATGTACATATGTAGTAAAATTGTTATGCTTTTCAACATTCCAGAAATATTTTCTTTAAATTTCGATTTTCATTAATTGAACAGTTCATGCTAATAAAGACGAATAGACCATTTGTAGAATTTTACAGGGGACAATAAAAACGCAGGAAACGGTTAAAAAATACTATTTTTGTCAAATTTTTGGTATTAGCTTAAAGATTTAAGTCACATCTACCTATATACAAAATTTTATGAAAGGTATTCGAAAGATAACTTGACAAAAATTGTACTTCAATTTTTGCTTAAATGGAAAAAGGGCGAATATCCAAAAAAAATGTATTGAAATTTGAATAAAAATGTGTTATTTTGCAGCAGATTTTGACTACATTTTCATGAGACTTGCAAAACTTGACGAACTATGGTTGGTATTTGTTTGTACCACTTTAAGGACAATTAAGTACAATTTCAAATTTTAGCTAATATCAATTTTAAACTCGCAGCTAAATAATTTTTATATAATATTTTGTTAAGGATGGATATTCGCAATTTTTTCTTTCCACACTTTAAAGTCTTATAACTCAAGAACGGTAAAATTTTTGCCAATATAATAGTTGTGGTTTGTTCCTCGTAATGTCCTTTTAACACATTGTTACCGAAAGTAAAATTTTTGTATGTTTTTGTGTTGTATTTAATCAAATTGTGCGTTAGTTCACTCCCAATTTAAACAAAAATATAAAAATATACGAATTATTGCACTTTCAAAGTAATTTTTTTAGCCTTAAAAGTAAAAATTTCCCCAAAATTTCTGCATAGGATTGTAGGGCTCTGCTAATAAAATGCATTTATGCAAAAAAGCGTGTTTGCGAAAAAGTGGTCTATTCGTCCTTATTCGCATGAACTGTTCAATTATAGTTTCGATTAATGTGCCTATAGGTTCAATAGCTATGTGATGCCAAATTTTAGAAAAATTTGACAATATGCTCACAAATCTTCTGATAAATGGAAACTAAATTAAAGTTGATTTTAAAATATATATATATATATATATATATATATATATATATATATAATACTGCATTTCTAATTTCAGATAAAATTATGATTAATTTAATGTGCATTCTCTGTTCTATTTTAGTGCAAAAACAAAAATTTCCAAGAGAATGTTAAAAAGATTCATTTTTAGTCAATATCAAATCGCAATATCTCTAAACCCGTTATTCCAATTTAAAATTTTTCAAAATATTCGTGTTAAGCATGCCAAAGTTAACAAAAAAATATGTATTTCCAGGCATAGCAAAAGCAATTTAAGAAAATTTTTCAAAAATCTAAAACTTTAGTCGCAGGACGGCCCTGGTTAACGCATTTCTATTATTCTCAAATTCGCACCACATGGCTGTTAGACCTAGTGCTACAATAATCTAACAATTAATTTAAAGTTTACAAAAAAAATACCGCTCTAATAAATATACTTGAAGCCAATCTGTAGGAAGCTTCTTTTGGTACTTTAAAAAGCTTGTAAAAGTTTATTTACCATTTCACCTCAAACTCAGTTAAGTTTTATTATTTTAAAATTACACCCAATATCCCGCTTTAATTTCTAAATATTTTTATAAATGGCAACTCTATGTACTATAATTTGTTGCCTGGTGTTTTTCTTTCATAAACCAGATGTTTAATATTACATTTTTGTATTGGCCATAACAATCATTTATTTTGAAGTGTGCAAATTATTTTGACAAAAAAAAAATCACTAAAAACGAAAGAAATATTTTTTTTTTTGTTTGGTTTTCACTTAAAGTAGTAATATCTTCTCAGCTTATGGTGTTTCTGTTTGTATATGGAACGATGGTTTTATATAAATAAATAAATTTGTCTTAATATCAGTTCCAGCAGTATATCATTCATCTTAACTTATTTTATTGATTCACTTTTTTATGAGATTTGATGATATAAATGTTTTTTTAAGTATTTTGGCACTTTCATTTCTACCAGTAAGCAGCAGGCGTGTATACATGGGGGTTATGGGCTCTTTAGTCCCCCCTTGAGTACTTTTTTTGAAAATAATGTAATAACGAGCAACCTGATTGTGTGTTTTTGTAAAGAAACACTAAAACTTTTAACAAAGATTATTAATTTTGAGATTTTGTTGAAATTATTTGATTCAAAAATTTTGTTTTTATAAAGCAAGACAGACAAATTTTTCACTAAAAAATCTCAACATTTTTTCCTATAATTACAAGAGAAGATTCTCAAATTCTAGAATGTTGTATATTTTTTTGCTATTGAACAAATTTTTTTTTTGATATTTAATTAAAAAATTAATGTTTTTAGGACTTTAATACAAAAATTTGTAAATTCTAATACTTTTAAAATAGAAAACCTTATATATGGTTATAGTAAAAAATAGTTAGTTTCTTTAAAAAGAAACTAGGATCTTGCTTTCCAAATTAATTTAAAAAATTATAGAATAAGCGAATTGTTCAAATATCGATAAAATCGTTAAGTAGTTTTTATTGAAAATATTTATTTTGAAAAACGGTATTTTAGGGATAAAGATAGTCAGTTGAAAGGGTTTTAAATCGATAACGGTATTTCAGCGGTATTGCCTGCCAGCCCTGGATTCACTTGTATGGCTTTCTGTCGCAAAAATCATTTTTAAATAAACCATTTCTTAGTTTTTTATAATTGTATACAAATTACTGTTTATATTGAGTGTTAAGGAGAGTAAACCCATTAATTTGCTTTGATGGAGCTTAGTAATGTTGATCTAAAAATCAATTCGAATGACATTTTTACTTTCTCATAAAACTCTTATAAAATAACGTTACTGGTACAACTAAAATGCCAATATCGTTAAAGTACAGTTACCGAAATACATGAAATTCCATATCGCTAAAATAGCCTTACCGAAATAATGGAAATAGCGTTATCCTTAAAATACCGTTAGCGAAATAAGCTGACAAAATCAGAAAAAATAATCGCTGTAAATAGATATATATTTTCCCAAAAGCTTTATCATAACTAGCTCGTCATTAGAATTCGGGCATAATGGGGCTAACATTATCGATTTGCATTGACATTACCTGAATCACTTAAATAAGTAAAATAAATAAACGAAAATAGTGCGACCCCTAAAATATCGAACCGATACCGAAATAAGTGAAATAATTAAACTCGTTGGTCTCCAGTTAAAAAAAAATTAATCAAAAATTTTAAAATGTCTTTACTTTAGTGAGACTTTTTTAGAATTATAAAAAAATATATATTGCAAATCGGTCCATCCGTTAAGACTGCACTGTGGCACCCGATTTATGGTAGAAGCAGTTTGGGTAACATTCTATAACTTTTTTACTTCTATGAATATTTTGCTAAATTTTTCACAGTATATAGAAAAAAGTTCAAAACCACTAAATAGAAAATCCAGAGTAACCGCCATAAGAAATTTTTTATGCACCTGCATAAAGTCATGTCTAAACTGGTATGAGTTAGCATTAGGTAGTCCCGAATATTAAACTTTTTCATATTGGTTGAAGGAATACCACTCAATCTATGCATATTAATAAGCTGCATATGGAAAAAATAAGTACAAAATGTTTGAAGTGGATCTTCACTTCCCTACCAAAAAATTTCGGTATTTTTTTTTTTGATATAGGCTCCAAAGTATCGTCATTTTTTGCTTATTACAAGAAAATAATTTTTAATTTTCTCAAGATTAATGTTGGTCAACCAATGGATTAAAAAATATTTTTCCATTAATAAGCCAAAAATGACGATAATTTTAAGAGCTATTTCGAAAAAAAAAATCCTAAACTTTTTTTTTGTCAAAATGCACCACAACCGGCAACTTCAATCGTTGGTAGGGATTAAAAAATGTTTGTTTTATTTTTCAAATATTTAGCTCTTTAATATACATTACTCGAGTGGTATTCCATTTGTTTTTTTTTTTTTTTTTTTTATTCGGGACACCCTAATAAACATATTCATCCTGCAGAAATATTCTATTTTTTTTTATTTTTAATCCTATATAAAAATACTGAAAGAAAATTTCCTTAGAATTTCAAAAACTAGTTCACTTAAATATATATAAAGGGTGTCCCAAGAAGAACGCAATTTTTAAATCTGGCAACATTCGAAGTGTCATTGTTTGACATTTTAACAATTGTTATTGTTTGCTAGTAGAAGGTACGAGGTTAGTAAAAATGGAGCGCTACACGAATGAACAACGCATTCTCATTGTGAAATTGTTTTACCAAAATAGTGAAAGTTTTGCGGCTGATTTTGCCGATAAAATCATCTTCAGTGACGAGGCCATTTTCATCTTGATGGCTTCGTCAATAGGCAGAATTGTCGCATTTGGGGTTGAGGAAAATCCTCGAGTGATTCACGAGAAGCAAATGCATCCTCAACGTGTCACTGTGTGGTGTGGTTTTTGGGCTGGAGGAATCATTGGACCTTTTTTTATGAAAATGAGGCAGGTCAAGCGCAAACAGTCAATGGTGTTCGGTATCGTGAAATGATAACCAGTTTTTTCTTGCCTAGAATTGAAGAAATGAATGCGGAGGGCATGTGGTTCCAACAAGACGGCGCCACATGTCATATAGCCAGAGAAACAATTCAATTGCTGCATCAGTCATTTCCCGGTCGTGTTATTTCGCGTTTTGGAGATCAGAATTGGCCGCCTAGATCGTGCGATTTAACACCACTAGATTTTTTTCTTTGGGGTTTTTTGAAGTCGATGGTTTACGCGAATAAACCGACGACGACTCAAGCCTTAAAAGAGGAAATTGGACGCTGCATTAATGAAATACCGCAGCATTCATGCAAAACGGTCATTGAAAATTTCATTAAAAGATCGCGTGCATGCCAGCAAAGCCGCGGCGGCCATCTGCACGATATATTGTTCCATACATAACCTCATTCTGTCTACTTTACGATATAATAAAGTTTCACGATTTTATTTTAAATATCTGTGTTTTATTTAAAATTTAAAAATTGCGCTCTTCTTGGGACACCCTTTATAATAATAAAAATTCAGAAACGTTTTTTTATAATTAATTTAAAAGACTTTTTAAAATGCCTTATTTACAGATGTCGATTGATATTTTTATAACATAATAGTTGTTATTAAACAAAAAAAAAAATAGATTGACATTTTATTAAAATAGCTTATTCTGTGAAAAATGTAACCACATTTTATATGTTTTATCGAAGTTTGCGTAATTTTTGGAAAAATGTCGCTTAAATTTATTAGTGCAATAATTATCTTTATTGTTATTCAAAAAATCTTTAACCCTTAGTGGCCTGGGGATAAAAAAGAACCATTAAGGTTAATATTAATTACGATTACAAAATTGTAAAGCTTTTAAATTAATAAAAAAACAATCACAACTTGAAAAAATAATTATTTTATGTAACTTGATCCATATATGGTTAATTTTTACACTTTTGGGCAAAAATGAAATGACCCACTAGGAAATTGACAGCATAACACATTTAATAATTTTCGGAAAAACATCACTTACATTTGATAAGAGTACAGTTTTTAAATTATGGACCACCAAAACATGTTGGTGGAAAATTGCAGACCGCTGTGACTAAGGGAAAGACTTTCGGGAAAAATGTACATGTTGTGAATATGTTCGTCGGCTTTATTTCCCCCGCCATTTTGAATTTCTAAAATCTAATTGCAAAATCAGAATTAGTTACCCAAACCCAATTCAGAAGAAAGTTTCTGTTTGATGGGATGAAATTTTACTTTTTTTGCAGCCATATTGGACCCGAAATTTTGAATTTTTAATTTTTGAGTTAATTTTTAAAATCACGCAACCCAAAACCTCGTGGTGCACAATTTCAGCTAGCTGAGTTCGCAGTTAATTTTTGAAATCACTTACCCACAAAACTTCTCGACACACAATTTCAGTCATCTGCGACTACGTGAAAGACTTTGGGCCAAAAAATTCATGTTCTGGCCTTGTGGGCAGTGTTTCCACAAAAGCATTTACAAAATTAGTTCGACATTTTTTGTACTAAAATATTATTTTACATGTAAATATCGAAGTTTAAAAAAAAAACCTAAATGTTGATTTTTATCAGTTTCTGTGCACGTAAAAATAAATAATTGTTAAAGTATGAACCCAATTTTAAAAATTTTATAAATGTAATAATAAATTTGTAATACCACCAAGTTGTTACTAGCATCTACAAAACATATTATATGCCTTTGGTCAGGTACACATAAAATAATAATAATAAGTAAAGGTCTCAATCATTAGGGGCTGAAATATACATTTGATGTCATTGTATATTCTTCTACAAATAAAGCGATCATTGAAAATATAAAACTAGATTCAACGATAACAAAAACAAAATAACATTATGCCTCGTGTCATTAACAAAAAAAAAACTCCCAAAGGCCAATAGAAAAAAATAGAAATAATTATATTTCAGTTCATGGCTTAAAGACAAAAAAAGTTTTGATATTTTAAGTGTTTTTTTTATCACAGTAGATGGTCCATTATTAAATTTATAATAAAAACTTCTTTATTAAGGTAATTTTACCTTTTAGTATTTTTAAAAATTTATTTATTTTTCTTAAAAAAACAAAAAAAACAACTAGAACAATTTTAAATTTAAATTACACTACTCAACATAGTTCATCTTTTTGCAGAACCTGTCTGTGAAATGCGTTTTTTTTTATCCGAATGTGTAAAATTTAGTTTTCCTCATTTAAAATTTTTCAAAATTTAACCACAAAATCAAGAAATGGTTTGGAATATCCTCCTCAGTCCCGAGGAAAAATCTAGCGTCAGAAGTCTTCAAAAATTTTTGTTTTATGCTTCTGAGAGAAACAATAGAAAAAAAATTGTTCAAGGACATAAAGTACGAAGGGATTCTAAGATACTGCAGGTGCAGCCGGCTGGACATTTGTAACTAAGTGAAATAAAAAACTGTAACTAAGTGAAATAAAAATCTGTTGCTCTGAAATTTTACGTGCCATTATTTTTGTAATAGGTAACAAATGTGCAGCAGGCTGGACATGAAAAAAAATAGTAAAATAAGGGTCTAACAATAAAGTTATTGAAAATTTATGTACTTTACCCTGTTTATTGAACTGTTAACAATATAATTATATATTTTTTTTAATTTTTATATGTCACAATTGCAAAAATTTAATTAAAATGGTTAAGTGCTTTAAAAAACGTGTTATACGATCACCTGATCACAAATATAAAGCAAAATTTTTTAGAGTGCAAAAAAAATACTGGTTTTTAGTACAAAAAACATGTTCAGTTAGCTGTACAAATGGTCATAAAATTAAAAATAATTTTTGAAAACACGTCTGCAAACGTTTGAAAAATGTCCAGTAGGCTGCACATGAGGAACGAGGAGGATATAAATCTATAAAAAATTATCTTTCATTTGCGTATACACTCATAATAATCCATGCTGAAAATACAAAATTAGTGTCAAAACAACAAAACTTTTAAAAAAAACAATTTTTTTGTATTTTTACGCAAGGATTCTTATCAGTATAATGATGTAGAGCCTGTATCAGGATATCTTACCGGTATTGCAAGAAAGTTGAAAATTTTGCATGTTCAGTTTTATCCATATAAATTTTAGCTATGCTAAAAAGTTTTAAATTGTATCAGTATTCGTTAAAAAAATTCCACTGAACTCATTTTTGTATTAAATCCATTAAAAATATCCTGAAATATTTAAAAAAGAATAAAATTTTTATCTAAAAAATGGAGTATGTAATGGAAATATAAAAATAAAAATGTAGCCATATTCAGATTCAGCGTACCTAAATCTATTGGAAAAAAAAGGAAAAAGTTGCAAATTCTTCAGTAGTTATAATAATAATGTATTTTTTATATGAAAATTACCTTTGAAGCATTTGGAAAATTTGAAACATTTAGAAAATTAGTTAAAATTTTAGGTTGTTTTCTAGATATTTTAGGTTATTTTCAATGGATTCGCAATTTAAATGCAAACCTTTTTCATTGGAATATCTGCCCAGCAAAAAATAACCTCGCTTTGGTAAGCAGTAACTATGCATCCAAGAAAGCGCTTAATCGTCTTGCATACAGTAATTGGGAAAACATTTTGCTGTGCTTCTCTGAATGTATTCTTTTAAGCAGTAAATAATGCATACAATGAAGCAGTAAAAAATGCATACAATGAAGCATTAATGTTCTCAATACACAAAAAAAAACTGCTTCTCAATTCCTACAAAGGCATGTATTTATTGCTTCATAGAGCATATGAAGGCAGCGCATTTCACCTGCTAAAAAGAGACATACCAAGTGGGGCACTGCGAACAAAAATCATGCCTTCTGGATTTGTTTTGGAAGCGCTCGGTTATAAAATAATGCCTTCCAGAATTGCTTCTGGTAAAAACTATTTTTTGCTGCGTAGTTTAAACATAATGATACAATTTTTTGAATTACCAATGTTATACCAACGTTAACAAGTTCGTTCACACTAACGGTTGGCCACTGTTATCAATCGAGCAACAAGACAATACAGCCAAGACTGTGGTGATTGTATATTTCTGTCTTTGTAATTATTTTGGTAACTACTTAAGCAAATATATAAAGGGCTTATTGTAAAAACTTGATAAGCCACATTTTATTTTTAGTTTGCTTTTGTCTTTTAAAGGCTAAAAAGATGCAAATAATACGACTTTTGCTGGACGTTTATACTCTAGATACTTGCAATAAGCATTTAAGCATTTAAGCAAGACTTCTATTATATATTAATCAATAGATGTCTAGAAAACAGCGAAAATCCATAAAACAATAAATGTGGCTTATCAAGTTTTTACAATAAGCCCTTCATATAAATTTACTTACAAAAACAACCTCGTCAAAATAATAAGTTTTGATGCCGAATTATATGCAATTGGCCCTAATTCTATTGCTTATTAATTCCAGGCTGGTGACGAGAACACATTTCTAAGAGTTTTCTGATAGCGTAAATAGATCTATTAAAAAAGATGTGTATCACAGTAATTTTTTTTTTACTGTTGAGTAGTGTTATTAAAAACAAGTAAAGTTATTTTATTTTAATATTTGGTTGAAATATTTTTGTATGCTTTTCTTTAACAATTACTTTTGTAAACACAAAATTTTATATTATTTTTTTAAATAAGAAAAGAAATCAATTTTCCTAACATGTCTCTGGGCTCCATTTCTATAAAACTTCTACACATATGCTTTTTATTATGGTAATATAACATTTAAAAGTTATTGACTTTCAATTACACTGTATATACTAGGGTATTCAATTTACTCGGGTTTGCTTTTGTTCGAGTAATCGAGTAACTCGATTTTGAGGTTTTTAATTTACTCGAGTAGGCGAGTAAGATTTTAAAATTGCTCGAATAACTCGAGTAACTCGAACAATTTTAATATGTACTTTAATTTTATTTTCCAAAAACTCATATTTTTGTTAAGTTTTTATATTTTATTAGTACTAATATAACATATATATAAAAATTAACAAATTAATTAAAAATTTTAGTAAAAAGTATATCTAAAAGAGAAAAAACATTTGCTAAGATCATTTATTATTGCGACAGTTTTGTAATTTCACTCAGACTTGACACAGTTTTGTTATATTAGTGTGTTAGTACTAAACGAAAAAATAGTCCATTTTGTCCTATCATTTTGGGATTTTGAGATATGTAATTTTTCTTAAAAAATTATAAAGAAGTTTTGAAACAACTTTCATGAATATTTAAGAAGATTTTCATCATATTAATGAGAACTTCAATACTACTATATGTAAATTTTAATATGTGGAAATTTTGCGTAGGACCGCTATGAATTTCCATATAGGGCTTCTAAAATTGGCTTGTTACAACGACATAAAAGGGACCAACAAACAGTTTTTAGTAAAGGACATTTTAAAATTCCTTTTTGAAAATATAGTATTTATATGTAGTTTCTTTAGATCAAATGGCAACTAAATTAAAAAAAAAAAATAATGTTTGATCGCACTTTTAACCCTCAAATCCGCACCAATAATCTTAAACACCCCAGTCTTAGAACTTGTTTCTTTAAAAAATATATAAGTTTCTTCGATATCGGAGTTTTTCGCATTAAGTTCTTCGTTTTTCGTAATATAATTTCTTTAACAGTGCTCACTTAATATAAAAATACACTTAACATTTAAATATTCACTATAACAGTCACATTATTTTATACAAAATATTAAAAAAATATAAAATAGTTCATATTTTTACATTACTCGAGTTACTCGATTAATCGGCCAAAATTGTTCGAGTTATTCTTTACTCGAAATTGGCCACTTCGAATTACTCGAACAATTGTTCGACATCATATCATCGATTAATCGAGTAACGGTTAACCGATTGAATACCCTAGTATATACATTAGGGTGTTCTATAAAACCAAAATGTGATTTTTGATGAAGGACGGGTCGGGTTTCTTTCCTTTCTATATAAGAATTATATATATGATATTTGTCGCCAATCGGATAATGAAAAGTCGTGCTGGAAATCGATTGAAAAAAACTGTTTTTATATGTCGAAAAAAATTACTTTGTATCAGTTTCTGCCAAATATCTTACATTTAGTAATAGTTTTTTTTTATAGGTGATAAATTAATAGATCTAAGGATAAAATTATCTGTTGCAGAAAGTAAAAAAGTCCGAAATCGGCTACGAACTAGCCCAGTAATAAGTAATGCCCCAGACCGCTAACGTGACAATAATTACTAGACCGAGAAATTGGATAAATATTAAATTGATTATCGGGATATAAATCCCGTAACCGACATTGAATTTTTTTTTATTTTTTTATACAATTTTTTCTTCGTTTTAATTTTTATTGTATTTTTTATTTAGAAATTATTTGATTTTCTTTTTTAGTTTCATTTAATTTAATTTATTATGAAGTTTTTGGAAAATATAAAAAGTTTCAAACACAAAAAGTATTCTTAAAATAGTTCCATTGTTACAAACTGATTTTAAAATTTTTATTTGCGTAAATTATATTAAAAATTAAAACCGTAATTGTTTTATTTTTTTCTTTAAATTCTTAAAAGGGTATATATTAGCATATTCAATGGGTTAACCGTTAATCGATTAATCGTACAATTGTTCGAGTAAAGTAAAATGGAAAATTTCGAGTAACGAATAACTGGAACAAAGCTTGTTAATCGAGTAAATTAAAAAACATTCTTTTTCAGTTAATAACGGGTGTTTTTTATAGAGTGACACAAGTTTAAATCATAATAAAACAAGGAAATATATTTTTAATATCAATGAAACGGGCTTTATTGGAAAGAAAATTTTATGAAATTAATGTTTAAATATGATTTCTGCCATGTCATAGAAGGCGAATCTGAAACACCAATTTTCAACAACTTTTTATTTTATTTATTTTATTTTATTTTATTTGTTATAATTGTGTAATATAAAAGCCATATGTGGCCAAAATACATATTACAATTGAAAATAATATGATAAATTATACAGTAACCCAAAAAAAAAACTTACAAATTAACTATAAACTAATGTTTTGTAAACAGCTTCAATTTGCAACACTACATACCACTCATAGAAAACAAGAACATAAGTCCACAATCAACGATGGATCAGCAAAATACGATTAGATTTGAATACGATTCAGGTGATTAGTTAATTTTCCACGGAAAACTGATTGAGAAGAACTGAATGTTCGTAGTTCATCAGGCAGCTGGTTCCAACTACGAGCAACAGTAATAAGAAAAGATTTTTCAAACAGTGCATAATATATTCTAGGAATAAAAATTTGAACATTCCTAGTGGAATGTGTAAATCTAAAACGGTGTAACAAAAATTGTGGCGTTGCATTTTTTATGAGCTTGTAGAATATTAAGATATACCTCATAATTATAAAATTTTCAAAAAGAACATTTTAAAAAACTTATTACATGTGGTGATATATGATTGTATAAATTTTCTTGATCACGATTTAGATCCCAATTTCGATTTCGATTACAAAGCCTAATACCAAAAACAAATCTTACAGCTTTGTTTACTAAAAGCTTAATCCTATTAATGTTACCAGACGATGTGCATAAATATACTTCCATACAGTAGGATATCTGAGACATTAATAGAGCATGTGCTACTTTACATCTAACTTGATATGGTAAATACATGTTGAGACAATATAACCGACGCAGAGTAAAGCACACCCTTGAGTAAATATTATCAATATGAAATGAATAATCAAGTTTGTTATCAAGTATAACACCCAATATTTTGATTCTGTCTACAAATTCTAGCTCCCTTTCTGCCATTCGAACCGTAATATCATGCAAATGTAATGAACCAAATCTTATTAATTTTGTTTTGGAGACATTCAATACGAAAAAATTTGATACCATCCAAGATTCAACTCTTACTAACGTATTATCTATTCCTGACTGTAACTCGTCTCTTAAATAATTCCCACGGAACAACAATTGAATGTCATCAGCGAATGCATAAACCGAACACATTTCGGATTCAATTACGTTAAATAAGTTATTAAGGTACATTGAAAACAATAATGGCGCAAGAACTGACCCTTGGGCGACTCCAGATCTTACTCCTCTCAACTGTGATTCACGACCTCCAAATGACACAAACTGTTTCCGATCCGACAAGTAGGAATTAATCAGTGAACATGCTGAGCTTGAAAACATGAACTCGTTTTTTAGCTTTTGTATCAAGTTTAAATGATTAACACGATCAAAAGCCTTAGATAGGTCTAATGATACTAAAATACTCGTTTCTCTTTTATTAACACTGTCTCTAATAGACTCTATTATTCCTAACAAGGCAGATGACGCACTGCAACTACGACGATACCCAGTTTGTCGATCATTTAATAAAGAAAACATCTCAATGTGTTCTAAGATTTGAATTCTTGTTACATGTTCAAATACTTTAGATAAAATTGGTAAAATACTTATAGGCCTTAAATTATCCATCTCATATGAAGTGCCAGATTTTGGTATTGGAATAACTTTGGCAATCTTCCAGTTTTGTGGAAAGACTGAAGTAGTTATAATGCAATTAAAAAAATGCAAAATAAAATCACTTATTAATAAGAAAATTATCTTGAAAAATTTTAGAGGTATTCCATCAACACCACATGCATTTGATTTGACACTGTCAAAAGCTGTAACCAATTCTGATAAATCAATGCTGCGAAAAGAAAACATTCCATCCAATTCAGTAGAGCTTAAATTTTCTAGTTCATTATTCAATTCAATGTTTAAACCATCCAAGAAGTAGTTGTTTGCTTGATCAACATCTAATTCCGCATTGGAAGGAATTGTGTTATTAGCACCTGCTACTCTTAATTGACTCCACATTTCTTTTGAAGTCGCATCACTAAATAATGCACTAAAATAACCCTTCTTAATTCTACGAATTGTTCTTTTAGCTCTGTTCCTGTACTTACAAAACACTCTCCACTTAAATAATGTAGGATCGCCCATGTATGCTCTGTAAGCAATATCCCTGAGCGATTTTGCATAAATGATTTCGCGAGATTTCATCCAATCTGTTGTCTTTCGTTTGATGTGAACTCTTTTTACAGGTACTAAGGAAAACATTTTGGATATTAAAGAATCCAGTATAGAAATTTGTAAATTAACGTTAATTGTACTATAAAACAGAGAAAAATCTTGTTCTAATACACATGACGCCAGATCACCTACATCAACTGATGCGTAATCACGGTATTCAATGAACTCATTTGAATTACTACCAGTATCAACCAAAGGCAGCTCGAATAATGCATAGATAAAAGCATGATGAGATGATAAAAAGGGAACTTGCATTTGGCCTGTTGTTTTTAGTAGTGGTTGACCACTTATAAGAAAATAATCTAAAAGTGTTGTGGTATTAAAACGTATATCATGATGTGTTGGAATTGAATTGTGCCTTATAGAAAGATTAAAGCGATTGCACAAACTTCGAAATCTTCTTGCTTTTACAGTATCATACAGATCATTATTAAAATCTCCTACTACAATTATATTATTATATCTTTCAAACATGTCAGACATTGCAGATTCAAAAATATTCAAATTTCCATTTGGTAAATACACAACTCCCACTAGCATAACAATGCCACCGGTTGTTATCTCAATAAAAGTATTTCACATTCACCATAATGTGATTGTGTATTAACTATTTTATACGTAATACTATTTGACACATAAATCCCTACTCCTCCAGCTCCACCATTCTCTCGAGGACGATCATTTCTACAGAAAACATAACCGTCAATGTCAACTACACCATTTGGCACTTCTGGCTTTAACCAGGTCTCTGTTACAGCTACAATGTTAAAGGATGTTCCTTGTATAAGGTTTCTAAATTCATCAAATTTAACTGAGTATGGAGCTGGACAAATACTTTGACAATTACAGTGACCTATTTTTAATCCATTTTCAAAGCCCCCTAATTGTATATTTGCACCACGTCCATCGCTGACAACTGGACCTAAATTCATGTTAACGGAAGTCATATTTGTACGTTACAAATTGAAGCCATATAAACAAAACATATCTTAAAACTAAAAGCACTAATATAATTATTTCAGTACAAATTATTATAAATTGCATTTCTGATTTTTATATTATCATTAACAATTCAATCTAAATCAGTCAAAAAATTTAATTTTATAAAACTAAAATTGAATTAAGCATGCGAATGAATTGTATCAAAGATGCAGATTATATAAAAATAAAATAAAAAAAAAAAAAAAAATATATATATATATATATATATGTATATATATAAATATATTGCAAGTAATTCAATGAAATTAATTGCATCTTTAATACATCTGATCAATGCAATAACTATAACACTAGGTTTATCAAGGGGTATACCTGTAATATCACTTTAATATTTGTAAAATTAAAAAACATACAATTGTATAACTCATTTAATTATTTAACATAACCAAAATAATATTTATTGACAGTACCAAATAAAATAACCCCACTGTATTCCTAGTGTTAAATATTTACATATTGCTTTTACATTCTATAGAAAAGGGAGAGAAAAAAATTTTTACACTATGTATGTATATTATTTTTCTTTCCTTTGGTTTGTTTAAATTCAATTCATTTCTTATTGTTTTTTATTTTGTTTCTGTTTTAATTACTGAAACAGAATATATTCAATGTAAAAAATATTATTGATTTTTTTATTTATTTTTTTTTTTGTTGTTTTTTTTTTTTTTTTATTTATTTATTGTTTATTTTTTATTATTAATATTTTCTTCATGCAATTCACTTCTTTTTATCATTCTCCTTATCTCATAACTGAAGGAGATCATAATAAAAATTTATCTACACATAATTAAAGTTAAAGATAAAAAAGATAACAAATGAGAAACAAAAATAAATTTAAAGAGTGCAGAAAAGAACATTAAAAAATTTTAATGTTTTTAATTTAAAATAAATAAAAAAAGAAAAAAAAAAAAAGAGAAAAAAGTTGTATAATAGAATAAAGAAAATAATAATAAAACGTAGAAAATACGAAAAGTTAAATTAAGTTGAAATTACAAAATGTTAATTTTTTCTATTTTTTGTTTTTTGGTTTTATATATGTAACTCTGCAAAGGTTTTAAAGAAATATAAATAAAACAAGATCTATGTTGTCTTAAACTCTGGAAATATGTTCATTAAGTTGAATATGTCTACCGTTTTTTGTGTTCCATCTCTCATTTTTAAAACAGCATGAGGTTCGTTTCCATTACGAAATTTAAATCCAGTAATCCTCTCGTTCTTTTTTAATTGGCGACAGATATAACAAAGCTTGCTGGCCATGGGAGTGAGATGGTCACTAAGAAAAACTCTTGTTTCAAGATCAGCACCATCTTCATTATCTTCCTGACTTAGCAGGTCTTTTAATGTTAATGTACGAGTGTCATAATATTTTTTTATTATTGCATCTCGAATAGCAATGGAATGAAACTGCACCAGTACCTCCGAATTATTTTTGATACTTGTGTATTGTTTTATATCGTTTTCACCAAAAGGGACACTATATACTTCTGCCAATCTTAAAATCATAGTTTTTGTCTTTGGTGAAGCAGCTGGTAACCCAGTGACAATAACATCCAATCTATTTAGCCTTCTCATGATTAAATTTTGGGACTTCTCCAGTTCAATAAATCGTCTTGTTGTACTCTTGTCAATCTGCTTTATGAATTCATAGCAGTGATTGACATCTGATTTTACTTTGTTTATCTCCTCAAAAAAATCTTTGCGAATTTTAGACACCAATTCGTTCAATTTAACCTCAAAGTTTTTAATTGTTTGACTCATGTGCGCTTCAGTGGATTTACGGTGATCTTCCAATTTTGTGTCAATGTTCTTATTGATTACCTCAATTCCCTTCTGTAGTTCAGCTGCAAAATCAGTTGAGGCACTTTTGGGAGGCATTATATTTAATTTAAGAAAAAAACTAAATTTTTTTTTTTTTTTTTAGAAATTGAAGTTTTTAGTTTTCTTATCTTATTTTTTTTTTTTTTTTTGTTTTTTTTTTTGTTTTACTTTTTGACAGTTGTTAGTAGACGATTTTCACGTGTTAATGAGAGCTTTTTTTATTTGGTAGTTAAAGATTAAATACTTTTTTATTAGTTTTTCTTTATTTTTTTTAACTTTTAGAATATTTAAATATTTATTTCTAGCATTGATATAAATTAAAACAATTTTAGTTTTATTTTTTATTAAATTTTTTGACCGACACAAATATTTCACTACTCTTTCGCAGCATTTGCGGCCGTATTTCGCCGATAACTCTTTGGATGTTGACTTCCAGGTGTTCAATTGTTTGTGGTTTATCGACGTAGACAAGTGACTTAACATAACCCCAAAGCAAATAATCCAATGGGGATAAATCACACGATCTTGGTGGGCCATTACGTGAAATTATTTTTTCATCAAAAGTTTCTTTGAGTAAATCAATTGTAGCGCCCGCTGTGAGGCATGTGGCTCAGTCCTGTTAGAACCACATATCAGCAAGATTAATGCCACATAATTGAGGTATGAAAAAATTTCGAATCATGTTCGTATACCGTTCACCATTGACAGTAACATTCTGACCATCATCGTTTTTAAAGACATATGGCCAATGACTTCGCCAGCCCATAAAGCGCACCAAACAATAATTTTCTGTGGATGTAATGGTGTTTCGACGGGATGCACATTATCAGTAACAGTAAATGTAGTCCGAAAACGATCTATTGTTCTTCGAATTAGCCGCTCTGAAGGACGATTATATACGAAATAAAATGGAAGAAGTGCACGATGAGTTTGACGAATAGAACAATTATTTTGATTAAAAATTTCAACAATTCGCACGCGTTGCTCTGGTTTAAGTCGATTCATAATGAAATTTTAAAGCAAACTAAACAAAAAGCAACTATCAGCTGTTAAATGGGTGGTCAAATAAAACAGTGATGCCAACTCAAAGTTGTGACACTCTAAAAAAAACACGCTTTACTTTAAAAAAAAAAAATGTTAATTGCTTTTTATTTTTTAAACATATATTTTTCATAAAATATTAATATATTGTATTTGTTTAGTAGGGCTATAATTTTTTTTTAAAGATAGAGGCAATGTCTGCTTTACTGATAAAAAAAATATTTTTCTATGGTCATATTGGAGAGAAAACGTTAGGCATTATATAAAGATATTTCTAAAATATCCTTGAACAATTACAGACACTACTATACTCAAATAAAAGGCTCAAAAAAATTCAAGACCAAAAGGTCCTATTTCCAGAAACTGACCGAAATTTTTAAATACATAAATATTTAACAAAAAATGGAACATCGCATCAAATCATAAGGTTGTACATTTTCTCCAAGATAAGAATTTATTGCATTTTTTGCTTCATTTATCATCTCCTTGGAGTTCCTGCTTGTATTGGACCGTTACCTTTTTCCTTTAATTATATAAAGTAAAAATAATCTATTTAAAAAAAAATTAAATACAAAATCAAACAAAAGTTTGTATTCGGATTTGATCGGAAATCTTCCAAAGACCGTATATTTGATCAAGGACTGCTTTGCCACTTTAATTTTATATTTGGAAAAACTTTTAAAAGTTATGTCCCGAGTTTTCTAAGAGTCTAGGATTTTTAAAACAAAAAAACTTTCAAAAGTAAAACACCATAATTTAATGTTAATTTAGATATTTTTAATTTCAAATTAATAATTAGGGCAAGGAATTTCATGCAACTAAAAAGGAAAAAAATTCGATTATAAAATGCAGCTAAAAATTAAATATATATATATAAAAACATGAAAATTATGCACTTCAAACAACACTTTCCGCTAAAATCAAAGCTTTAGCACTTAAAAGACAAAAAAATGTTTTCGAATTAGGCATCTATATATTCAATAGGAACACGCTTTTCTTTGGTTCAGAAAGATTTAAAATGTAAAATGATTTAGCTTAAATCAAAGTATAAAAATGTATCTCAATTTATTTATTTTTTTAACAATTTAAAAAAATATTTAAAATATATTAAAAATATCCACAAATATGAACTAAAAAAGGGCAAAATATGCATTAAAAAGCACAAAAAAAGTCAAAATATATAAAAACATGCTCTTTTGCCAAATTTTGCAACTACAAATCGATGACATTTTGTTCTAAATTTGATTATTCGGATAAACATTAGTCTTTATCAGTTCTAGATTTTCGAGAAAAAACATGCATTTGCATGAAATTCCTTGCCTTATTAATAATATTAACAAAATTTTATGTTTAATTTCGATGAAAAAAAAAAAACATTTCCAAACTGCTGTAATTGTTTCTATGTGTACTTGCGTTATTGTGTACTTTTAAGGAAAAATGTAGGACCAAAAAAATGTTTAATTGTTCGAGTTACTCAATTAATTTAAAAAATTTACTCTATTAATCGAGTAAGTGCAGAATTTCAAAATCGAGTTACTCGTTTACTCGAACAAAAGGCAGGGTGAATGCAATAACCCCCACTGAAATAACCCCCACCGCCGAAATGAAATAAGCCCCTCCAAATTTATAAAAAATTTAAAGTGGGGCTTATCTCATTTTTGGTGGGCAAAGTTTCATTTTAATACGTGGGTATTATTTCATTTTATTAACCACCACATTTGGTGCGGGTTAATTCATTTTCATTGGTGGGGATTAATTCATTTTGGTGGGGTTTAATTCATTTTAATTCTAATATCAATTCTTGGTTTTTGAATTAATTCCTACTTTTACAGTACTAGTTTTATTTTGTAAAGGTAATATTAGAAAGTACGAAAAAAGAATACGTTATTTCAATTAAAAAAACACATTTCTTCTTATTAAAAATCCATTCGTACCCATATCACCAGGTTCCTTAGTTGGTAAAAAACTAATAATTTGCCCTTTTACAGAATGTTGACATAAATGTGTATCCATATTTTAGAAGGACACGGTGGGGTCCAATAACTCCAACTGAAATAAAACAAAAATGGAAATGAAGTCAAATTCACAGGTTGACTTTATTTCCAACAAAAATGGAAATAAAACCAAGTTGGCTATATTTCCTTTTAAAGAATATCGTGTTATCCAATTTAAATCAATATTCCATTTATTTAATCTCAACGTGAAAAAAAAATTAAAAAAAAAATGTTTATTGTTTTGTGTCGCGGGAAGGAAAACTTTATTGAGCGAAGCCACCTGCCGCGTCCTACTGGAGGAAAAAACCCCTAAGAACGGCCGCAGGCCGCCACACAGAAAAACTTAAGCTTGCGAAGCCATATTTCATTATTTGCCTCGTATTGACAAAATGTGCCAACTTTGACCACTTATATCTTCTTTATTTAAATAATTTATTTATCTAAATAATGTAAAGTGGGGCTTATCTCATTTTCGGTGGGCAAAGTTTCATTTAAATACGTGGGTATTATTTCATTTTAATGCCCACCAAATTTGGTGGGGGCTAATTGATTTTCATTGGTGGGGAATAATTCATTTTGGTGGGGATTAATTCATTTTGGTGGGCACAAATTCGGTGGGGCTTATTTCATTTTCGGTGGGCACAAATGCAGTGGGGCTTATTTCATTTCGACGGTGGGGGTTATTTCAGTGGGGGTTATTTCAAAAGCCAACCCTATTAATTTAAATACCATAGTAATACCATAGTCTACAAAGGGCGTAAAAATTTAAATTTTTAAAACAGAATATTTCAGTAGATTCTTTTATATTTCATACACAGAAAAATGCACAACATTAAATGTAAAGTTTTTAAAACAGAGACGTTTAAATGGCTTTCCAGCATTACATTTTTTAATTTAAACTTAATAAATTTTAAAAATAAAATAAAAATAACAAATTGCTGCTTTTCTATGTTAAAGTGCTATGAGCTTTTTTTCAAAAAATCATTAAAAAATAATTACGCCGCTGCACCCAATTAATTAATTATATTTAATTCATTTTTTATTAAAGTAAGTAAATTTTTTAGAACATTTGTTGAAAGTTGCTTGGAAAAAAAAAGCATATATTATAGCTTTAGAAAAATCCATTTTGATAAATTCTTACTAAATAAAAATAACTTATTTTCAATTTATAACGAGCTTTCAACCTCCGTATATTTACAAAAATAAAGCAAATCAAACATATTAGCTATGTTGATACTAGTATTTCGATCTGGCTAAAGATCTCATCAGAACCCGAAGTTTTAGAAAAGTTAGAGCCTCCATAATAGGCAGAACTTTAACAAAAAACCTATTAATAATCAATTTTGCTCCATTCTTGTCTTCTTAGTAATCAAGCACGTGGTTAGGTCTTTTCCTAACAAGCATCATGACGTTACTAAACTTTGAAGACCAAAAATGTTCTATTTATATAAAAAATTTTTAGTTTGTACTCTGGCTCAAGTAATATTTTTTACAGTTATATTAGTTTTTTGTTTTTATACACATCGAGATTATTTTTATGTTATTTTCAATTTATAACGAGCTTTCAACCTCCGTATATTTACAAAAATAAAGCAAATCAAACATATTAGCTAGGTTGATACTAGTATTTCGATCTGGCTAAAGATCTCATCAGAACCCGAAGTTTTAGAAAAGTTAGAGCCTCCATAATAGGCAGAACTTTAACAAAAAACATATTAATAATCAATTTTGCTCCATTCTTGTCTTCTTAGTAATCAAGCACGTGGTTAGGTCTTTTCCTAACAAGCATCATGACGTTACTAAACTTTGAAGACCAAAAATATTCTATTTATATAAAAAATAACTTTATTTAAAAGAAAATTTATACATGCATGCAATTTTTGTTCATGGTATACAATGAAGAATAAGTCTGTTAAAAGTCAACTGTCGTGTATATCAAGCTATAGCACAGGGGTAAGAGTGTCAGATTGGCATGACCAAGTTCGGATGATCAAACCACACTTCAGCCACAACATTTTTTTTTAATTGGAAAATAAACAAAATCAAGTCAAAACGAACATTTGCATTGGTTTAAATTTATAACGATTATTATTAAATGGAACAACTCCCTTCCTATGACAAACCAATGTTAATTTCACCGACGAAAAACCCAAACTTGAACAATATCCGATTCAAAACACTTACATAACAAATTTGATTGTCTCAACAGAATTTCATCCAACCGAATTGATTCGGTTGCTGCAACCTATTAAACTCGGTTCTCACAATTGAGTTCGATTGTTGTAACCGAATTGGGGTTTGTGAAAACCGAATTCGGTTGTGAGAACCGAATTCGGTTGTGAAAACTGAATTCGGATGCGGCAACCGAATTTACGATGTTGCAGCAACCGAATCGATTCGGTTGGAAGAAATTTTAGAATTTTTATGAGAGTGCAGTGTTTCTATTACTATTTTTTCACTATAATTGGTTCTGAGACCAGATTGGTCCAGATAGTATATTTTGAATGTAGTTCTTCAATAATTGGCCCTATGTAATAACTACCCAGGAAATAACGCCCCAAAACAAAAAATAAAAAAAAATTACACAGAAATGGGGATTTATTTCGTTATGAAATAATACCCCAATTTTAAAAATGTAATAGAACCCAAACGAAATGAAAAATAACCCCCCATTTTTTTGGGGATTTTTTCATAATGAAATAAATCGTCAATTTGAAACGAAATAAGTCCCCATTATAAAACTCAAACTTGTACATATAGAAATAAGTTCATATATTTATAATTCTCATAATTTTTGTACTTCCAAAACAGATATTTTTAAATATAAACCTCAATATAGTCTTCAACAGCAGAGGTCGTACGAATTTTTTGACCATGAACGGTGAAATTTTTGTAGCCAACCTAAAATAACAAATACATATGTATTTTATTTTTAAAAATTATTTCTTTGAAAATAACTCAAATTTCTTTAAGTCCAACAATCTATAGGCACCCAAAAATATTTTTGGTGTAGAAAATTTGTTTTCTCTGTGTAGATCGGTTGACAATTTGAGTTATTTTCAAAGAAAAAATCTGTCGGCACCAAAAAAGATTATTGATGTGGAAAAAAGTTGTTAGTAAAACATTAATTTTTAATTTTTTAAAAAATTTATACTACTTATTACCTTTCGCAAGTCTTACAGAATGAAGCTCCAATGGAACTCATTGCACTTCTAATGCCACCTAGTGATCCAGAAAGATCTTGACAGTCGCGTATTATTTGATTTAAAGCCTGCATCTCTTTATATGCCATTTCTTTATCACTATGATTATGTTCAACATAATTCTTCGCTAGAACACAGATTACATCACGAACACTTTTATTCTTGCTTTGCAAGACTTAATTTTTCATTCCTATTTCCGTATGTTATTATATACAGATTTGTTTTGAAATATAATTTTTTGATCAATCAAATATAATAATTGAAAGTTTCTCCTTAAACCAGCTATAATTTCATTACAACTTATTACACTTAGAATACTATGTAGGTAAAGACCACTGCAAATGTACTTGAAAACAAATAAAATTTCACTTAAAGAAAGGACGATTTACATTTCATTAAAATCAACTAACATTGTCATTTGTTTTTTAATGTTCAAAAAATGACTAACAGTTGTAATAAAAATTAACCACATTTTGGTAAAAAAAAATTAAACAAACATTTTTATTTTTTTAACTAACATAAAATGACTGTAAAAAATGAATGTAAAATCATAAAACAGTCATTTTATGTGGTTTGTTTTTTTAAACGAACTCCAAGGTTAGTAAAAAGTATAATTTGTTCTACAAATGACTGACATTTACATTAAAAATAAAGAAACTGTATTACAACCTAAACATTTACATATTTTTATGGGTTATTTGCATAAATTAACACAATATCAACATTTACTTAAAAGATTTTTTGTTTTTAAAAATAAGAAACACTCATGAAGTTGTTACTATTTATTAAAGTGTAGCTTTATTTGGAAACGAGATAGTGGTGAGATGAAAGGTGGGGAAATTTGAAGTACTTCAAATATAGCAACTCAGTAATTGCGAGAGATGAGAAGTCCTACATAGCTATATAAAATCTTAGTTATTGCTAAACTAATAAAGTTAGAAAGTTGAAATTTGAGTAGTATTACAGTACCGTCAAACCTTTAATATGATTTTTCTTTTGGAGAACTTATTGAAACCAATCCAGGATATTGAACTATCAAATTTTTTAAATTGAAATATTATTTATCTTTCAAGTACATAACAAGTCTTTAAATTTAAATGTATAGTTTTTAAAAGAGAGACATTGAAATGGCACCACACTTTTAAATTTTATCTCTTTAATTTTGAAAATAAAATAAAATTTAACAAATTCTTAATTTTTTCTATTGAGACATAATGCAAGCAATTTTTTTCAATAATTCGTTAATAATAGATGAACCCACGAAAGTGCTGTTTTATAGTAAAAATCCTGTATTTTGAAAAAATACATCAGTTTTTTACATCGAGAGTAACAAATTTTGTGAAAAGTGCATTTAAAAACAAATTGCATAAAAAAAGTATTTATTTCTGATGCTGAAAAAAAAAGTTATTCCACAAAAAAAAGTAGTCGAGTGTACCACTCCAATGCAATCTAATTGGTGATGATCCGATGAATATTAAAAAAAATACGAATATTAAAACTTGCATATTTCTCAGTTTTCAATAAAACTAAATCGCACAGAAAACAGTAGAATTTTCGAAATTTAAAAAACTAAAAACGCCGATCTTTAAGTGTTTTCAATAGAGTTTCTGAAAGCAATATTTCATTGAAATCGGTATGATCCATATGTATAAATTTTAAGTACATAAATGTACATAAAACACAAATGTATATTTACTATCTTCCGAGCCCTAGTTATGATAACTTAAATATTGTATATATCTAATACATTTCCGAAAAAAACCCTTCTTTGAGCAACGATTAAAAGCGAACTATAAAATATAAATAGCAAGTTTAATGAAATTTGAAAGACCACTATCTAAAAAGTTTCGGAAGATTTTAAAAGCTCCCTATTTAAAAAAAAAATAAACGAAAATGACTATGAATATAGAAATGGCTTTTTGAAGTTTAAAAACATGAGCTTTGTAAATGACAATTGGAGAATAAGGGCTTCAGGCAGCATTTCCAAACAGCAATTTTTAATACAGCATTACCAAACACATTCCTAGCAGACATTAAAAAAAGCAAGGAAAATTCTAAAAATTAAAATAAGAAAAAAAAATATAAATATATAAAATATAGGGTTTTCCAATAGGTACTTGACAACTTTGAATTTAATTTGTGAACGCGCTATTTCATTGATCATCTAACTGTTACTTTCCTTTTTTTCAGTAAACTCAACATTTTCATCATGGTAAAGTACAAGAACGAACAACGTATGCAAATTATAAAAATGTACTACCGAAATTCGGAGTCGGTGACCGCAACTTTAAGAGCGAATTTCATCGCAAAATCATCTTCAGTGACGAAGCTCATTTTTGGCTCAATGGGTCCGTCAATAAGCAAAATATGCGTTATTGGTTTGGTGAAAATCCACATGTGCTTCATCCACAAAAAATGACTGTTTGGTGCGGTTTGCATACCGGTGGCGTCATTGGGCTATATTGTTTTGTCGACGATAACGATCGTCACGTTACTGTGAATGGCGATCGTTGTCGCGCCATCATTACCGATTATTTTTGGTCCGAATTGGAAAACATGGACATGGACGACATGTGGTTTCAACAGAACGGTGCCACAAGCCATACAGCACACGTTACAAGTGATTTATTGAAGAGTAAGTTTGGTGAGCGTGTTATCTTAAGAAATGGACCAGTCAATTGGCCGCCTCGTTCGTGCGATTTAACACCTCTAGACTTTTTTCTTTGGGGATACGTCCAATCATTGGTCTATGCCAACAAGCCGACGACTTGGAAGAACTCAGAGCCAACATTGAAAGCGAAATAGCGGCCGTTACGGGCGAAATGTGTGACAGAGCCATCGAAAATTGAGGCTAACGAGTCGACCGCTGCCGACGTGCCCACGGTCGCCATATGAACGAAGTCGAGTTCCATTCATAAATGTTTGATTTCTCTCTATTAGCAGTGCCTTCTTATAAAAAAAGTGTGATTTTTTTACCCTTGTTATTATCCCCTAAACGTGCCATTGCACTCAATACACGTAAACTTAATTGTGTAGTGTAGAATCCAGTGTTATATTCCGTTTAGACTTGGCCGACGTCAATTACATTTCGCAATCATTCAATTGTGAAATTTTTCTATATAATTAATAATTTCAGACCTACGTTCACACTTGTGAGCTTAAATGCTTGCTTGAAAAATTTAAGAATGTTGTATACTAAACATGGGGATTATTAACAACATCTCTGTATTTAATTACAGGGCAATTACTCAATTACACTCAATTACACGTAATTAGACGTAAAAAAAGTAATTGGCTTGTAATTAAATACACAAATACTGGTATTATGTCCCATGTCTGGTGTTGACAAAATTGGAAATTTTTCAAGGAAGCGTTTATGTTTGTAATTCTGACCGTAGGTCTTAAATTGTTATTATTATTAATGATACAGAAGAAATTCGCAAGTGAATGATTGTTGAATGTCTGCACAGTCTGAATAGGTTAAGTCAAGATAAAAAGATATTTAAATTTTAAATTTGCATTGGCTGGAGCGTTTTTTTTTTTAATGTATTTAAAGTAAAAGATATCAAACTCTTCTTTAAGTTTAACAATGATGGCCGTCCATTTTAAAAAGGATACAATTCATTTATATACAATCCGACTTATGCTGGCATCTGTTGATTTAGTGTCATATTGTGCAAACATAGAAATTTCAATAGAAAACATCGTCTCAAAATGGACGGCCGTCTACTTTAGCTTTGAGTTTCGACATATAAAAAATAAATAAAGAAAATTCTAAAGAGATTTCGACGTCTTTTACTTAAAATACACTCAAAATATCGCTAGAGTCAATGCAAATTTAAAATTGAAATGTGTTTTTATTTTGACATAGCATATTAAAATGGAGTATACCACTGGTTTGTACGACCCAAAATTAAGTTAACTTGTCCTGAAGTTTTGGTGTGTCATTTAAAAAGTTGAAATTGAAATTTCAATAGAAAACATCGTCTCAAAATTTACGGCCATCTACATTAGCTTTGAGTTTCGCCATATAAAAAATAAATAAAGTAAATTCTAAAGAGATTTCGACGTCTTTTACTTAAAATACACTCAAAACATCGCTAGAGTCAATGCAAATTTAAAATTGAAATAGCTTTTTATTTTGACATTGTTTATTAAAATGGAGTATACTACTGGATTGTACGACCCAAAATTAAGTTCACTTGTCCTAAAGTTTTGCTGTATCATTTAAAAAGTTGAAATTTCACTTACAGTGTAATTTGTTTTTCTCTAAGATATATTCCAGTTTCATATAAATTTGCGGTTTCGCCACTGTGTACTTTTCTTGTAAATGCCTTAATTTTTTTTTAAATCAAGGCTGTAAAAGCACTCTTTACTCACGTTGGCTAGGCGATTTTAATGAGTGCTTTGATAGTACTTTATTGTTAAATAGTACCGTCGGAATTAGTGCTTTGCCGGTGCTTGATTTTCCTTACCATCGTCAATTTCTGGCTGAGTGGTAACAAACTCGACACAAGAATTTTGTTACTCTGTGTATGGTATATCGATTAAACCAGTACATATCAATTTTAATGTACTTGTATTTCAAAAAATAATGTTAAACAAAATATCTCTTCATTTTGTGAAGCATAGTTTTTTTTGTTATTTTAGAAAACGGAAACCGGATGTTAAAGTATGTGTGCTTATTTCAAACAGACTGGATGCATGACAATCTGTTGTGTGTATTAGGATATCCCTTAAAAACTATTTGTCAATTTTCATTCAGTAGGCCTTCCAGATTTATTCCATATATTTATAGTTGAAAGCATTATTTTTTATACCATTAAAATACAATTTAAATAGAACTAAATTGATGATATCGATCCATTAGTAATGAAATGTAAAGCTGAAACCCGATGCAGACTCTCGAGATGCCTGAAGTTACCACCCTGTAGCTTAACCAGTATAAAGACAGGTATACTACAAAATTATGTTTCTAAGTACACCCTGGTTTTCAGTTTCAAACTACAGTGCATCTAGTTAAATTTTCTGAGAGTAGGTTCGATACTCATGTTTTCCAGTTGTTATCCGTGCATAAAACAAACAAATAAAACAAAAATGTAAAATTTTTCATGCACAAAAATTGTGTAGTACTTATTTCTTAGCCAAATATTTCGCTTTGGGCTCGGTTATTTAATTGAAGAATAATAAATAAAATAAAAATAAATAAATAAATTGTTTTGGTCTTGGGCCAATATCGACCCACAGGGAGGATATATATTGATATTTTTTTAGGATGGTATGAATGCTAAGTTTCAGTGCATATTTTTAGTGTTTAGCTGCATTTTATAAGCTCCAATTTTATTTTTTTTTACTTGCATGAAATATCTTGCCCTAGTTATATTTAAATAAAAAAAAAATATAGATTTAAAAAATAATAATTCGAGTTTTATGTGGTTTATGCTGCTTTCCATGACATTTTATAAAAACTTAAACAAAATTTTAATGCTTTCCTCAAAGTTTGCATACTTTCCCACAAAGTATCACTTAACTTTTGTCAAACTGTAAATATCTTTACTTTTATTTAAAAGATTTTTAAGCCTTAGTGACCTGGAGAGAAATACCCATGAAAATGTATTTATATTGTCACTTAAACTATACAATTTTTAAATTGTTCGACAAAAGTTTTCCACTTTAACCACATTGAGTTAAAATTTCTGTTTTTGACCAAAAAAGACATGCCAGGAAACTAACGGAATTACTTATTTCTGACAAAATTTCAGATGTTATTTAAATTTGGATATGGTAAAGATGGTACTTTATGGATTTTAGGTTTAGAAATCAATTAAAACCAAAATATTTAAGCAATTATTAAAAATTAAATAAATGATTTATTAACCCTCATCCTGTAAAGAAAATAAGTAACGAATCTTGTATTTTGGGCAAATTTTGCCCAATACAATTTTATTAGGCTTATTAATTGTTATTGCAAGAATTGCACAGAATTTCTACACGGGAATGATTTTTACATACAAATAAGTTACAATTCATACATTTTGTATTATATTTAGTACTGTTAGACTTATTTTCACAGAAGTGGCAACGACCTCTCTTTATATTTTTCTCTTCTTGCGGGTGATGTAGCTTCCTGGCGACAGAACCATATGGCTGAGTTTTACGCTGCTGCTTTTCTTCTTCCAAAAGTTCAAATCCTAGTTCTTCCAAAAAGAGTCTACGACGAAAATGCTTTGATTTCTTCCACTCGGGATTTATTGCTGTCCATATCACGAAAGCGTTGCATGCAGATACATCAAGCATGTTTGCAAATAGAGCTACAGGCCACCTATTGGTCTTCCGCTTACAAGTATAGGTGGCAACAAGTTGGTCGAGTGTATCAACCCCTGCCTTTGTATTGTTATAATATTCTATTATTTCTGGTTTCTGTAACTGGTTATCCCTTATTGTTGCGTCTTGGTGCAATGTGCTTATCAGATATACGCACCGATATTTTTTTGGAACATACGCTACTAACGTTACCTTATTTTTATGATCAAATAGGAACTCTGAATACAAAGCAGGTTTCATTCTCATGTCCAAAATATGTGGGGGTAGAAACACCTTATTTTTTCGGACAGTCCCAACTATAGTCATTTTCTTTTTCAGAACTTCAACAGCAAGATCGTGTGAGGTAAAAAGTTATCGCAAGTTATGTTTCGCCCTTTAAGTCCTTCTGACAGTTCCAGTACCACTCGCATGCCTTGATTCTTTTCAGGAGCGCAATTACGATTTCGTCCAATATATACTTGCATTGACCAGGCATAGTTGGTGTTAGAGTCGCACAATGCCCAAATTTTAATTCCGTATTTCGCTGGCTTAGAAGGAATATATTGCCTAAATGGACATTTTCCACGATATGCAACTAGCTGCTCATCGACTGTCACGCAGTCGTTTGGATTATAGATAATTTTCAAATTATAAGCCCATTTGTCCCATAAAACTCTGATAGGTGCCAGCTTATCGCGAGCCCGCCGATCCGCTCTATCTGATTTATCGTCGAATCGAAGAACTCTACTAATATTTTGAAATCTAAGCAGCGACATTGTTGCTTTGAATATGGGCCTTCCTTTCACATCGTCCCATAAGCATTCCATTGCTTCACCACAAGAACGATAAACGCCAGCTAATAACAGTAATCCAAAATATGCCTTCAAGGATGCATGGTTAATTTCCTTCCAAGCTTCTCCAAACACTTTTACACCTATGAAAGTAGTAATGTACATATGAATTAGTTTGTTATGCGCTAGTTTTTCGAAAAAAACGATGAAAATTACCTTCAATATTTGTCATCTTTATAATAATAGTTTGCATTTCATTGGTCATAAACAACTCAAATGTGGATTTGATATCACTTACACGTGCAATTGCATACTGAGTTGGTCCTGGAGTAGTAGTAATAATATTTTCATCCATTTTCCTACCAACTAATGAGCTGTCACATTTGTCGTACCAAATTGTTTTTTTGTCCTTAGAAAGAAAACCAGAAGATGGGAAATCTTCTTGCGCTGGAGCACAAAATTGCTGTGCATCGGAGAAAACACTTTCTCCTTCAGATATGGCAATATATGTCCCTGATTCTTGATCTGATGAAATTTCGAAATCTTCAGAAGAGCTTTCATGGCCGAGTGTACGCTCTTCAGCCTCATTTTCTGATTCGCTCAGCAGCTCTTCTATTTGGCGCTGAGTTATCACGGCCGACTTATTGAATTTGAAACATATAGATATGTTTTTTATGGAAAAAAACCAAGATTTTTATAACCTATACATACCCTTTTGGACATGGTGTTTTTCCTTTTTTCTTCTTGTAAAAAAATTATTTATTTTGAGTTTCACACTTCACAAACCTTGACTGCAATAGAAGCAACTACGCACGTATACAATCGAATGTGCACTAATGAATGTCGAATGTTTTTTATCTAGTGTTTTTTGAGCAACAAAAATAGGTTGGGATTCCCCAAATTGCCAAATACAAAACAAACAGTGCAGCCGTTATTGTCGCGAATGTTGCCACATCAACAAAAAAAAATGTGTGGAGATCAGGGATTCCCGGAAAAACGAAAATAAAACACACATTATAATTTCTGATTGCGGAAATAATGAAATTTCGTATTGGGCAAAATTTGCCCAAAATACAAGATTCGTTACTTTTGTTATGGGGGACCCTCTGGTGGAGCCACAGTAAAAATTTTTAAAACGCTGCCAAATACACCTAAAAAAATAATTGTCAAGAAATTTCAGGCCAATATTATTAAAAACACGCTAGATGCGATGAGTTAAAATCGCTTTTGGGCAAAATTTGCCCAAAATACAGGATAAGGGTTAAAAACATTCTGTTAGAAAAACACAATATTTGATATTATTCAAAAAATTATAATTTAGAATTCGGACTACCATGGCAAAACTGGTAACCATTTCATTATAGACCCTTTTTTAAAGGCCAAATCGGGTGCATCGTGGATAATTTTGTTTTACACGCGAACAAAATATTTAGCCCCTAATGTGGCCGGATTTTTAAATTTTAAATGGCACACGAGTAAATTCAAAAAACCCAAAAAATCGTTGTTTTTATTTTTCAAAAAAATAATAGTCTAAAATTTAAAAATTTCTCTACATTAGGGACTTCGATTTTTAGTCCTCTATAAAACAAAATAACCGATTGCAAATCTGTCCGCCAGTTACGGCTGCATAGTGGCACCCGATTTCAATATATTGTTTTGAGAAAAAAAAGTTTAAATTTAATATTGCTCATGTAAAAGAAGTTTGCTTGCAACTTTTTTCTTTATGTGAATTTTTCTCCAAATTTTTCATAGCATATGGAAAATAGTTTAAACTTTTTAAATATGAAAAGAAAATGTTTTAAAAAAATCTAAAGTTAACAAACAAGCGCAATCTCACTTTTAAGGGTTCAAATGTGAAATTAAAACGCACCCAGTTTTTTACGTTTTTTTCACATATCTGAAGGAACTATACAAAAATGGGTACCAAATACATTATAAAGATCTACTCGTATTCAACGATTGACATAAAATATTTAAAGCAAAAAGTAATTTTTTAATTAATAAAAACTGAAGTTTTATGAAATATTTTTCGAATGACTTTTAGACTCCCTGAGGATACAAAGAATGGCGAAATAAAATAATAAAGGATATTTTATAAACACAAACTTTACTTACAGCTCAATTATTTAATAAAGTTATTAAAAAAATTAAGTTTTTGCATTTCTATAAAATTTAGCATTTCTGTTATATATAAATAATTTGAAGTATATTTAAAAAATTTAATCTTAAATTTTATAATTTTGGGATTTTTATTTCAGTACACAGTTTTACAAAAATAGGCTATTTTTCATTTAAAATCATTTGTAATAAAACTGGTTGGTATAATAAATGATAATCCACAAATCGTTTACTAAGGGACACCACAATATATTTGCTACACATAAACTCCATAAACAACATTTATGAATGTGATTCAGTGTAGTACAGCCACTACAGATGAAAATTTTCTCATGTTTAGGAATTCAACACTCAATGTGTACGATAAAGTATTTACATTAGACTGGCTCACCTTGTATGGGGGAAAAAAGTGTTTTTATTACACCCATCAAAATGACAGTTGATTTGTTTCTAGCAATAAGATCCCGTAGCAGGACCGCATTTAAAAAATGGAATTTTTAGTTTTTCGAAGAATTTTTACTTCAAGTTACGATATAATTATCGTATATAATTACGTATACAATATAATTATCATATGAAATATTTTTTTATGAGGCATGTCCAGACATATTCTTTTTTAGGGGTTTTCTGTAAAAAAAAACGATTTAAATGTGAAATTGATATATTTAAATCTTGAGTCGATTTAAATAAATACGTGATTTATTTTTTTTTTTTCAATAGTTCGCGCTTTACCAAAAATTCAATAGGATGGGAAAATTATATTCTGACCTGTGCGCCCCGGTAGGCTAGTTGGTAGTGTTCTGGCTTATCAGTGAGGGGTCGTGGGTTCGATTCCCACCAGAGGCTCTGGTCTGTTTTCGCTACAACAAGCCGAAAGCCATAGTAGCTAGTGCTCGGTTATTGTAATAGTATATAATTTGTAATTATAAGATTATTAATTAATAAAATATTCTGGCCTGTTAAATATCGGTATAAAAATGTTTATTTAGTCAAGTTCATTATAGATGTGTGCAAATATTTTGAAATTTTGGAAAGTGAATGGATTTTTTGCTGTTATCCAAACTATGTACTGCGAGAGGTAGTGTCTTGGGCGTCAGACAATGGGTTTTGTTTAAATCCGTTGATGGGGTTTGAATGTAATTATGAAGACATAAGTGTTATGACTGGTGGCATTCCAGTTGAATTTTTTTGATGAAATGAAATGCTTGGATCTTGTTTTGGACAATCAGTTAAATTTTTCGTCTATTAAAGATGTTATATTCGTTGCATATTTATTTACCTAATTCAGTAAAGAGACAGCTAGCAACGACTATCTTAATGCCCCATATATTGTATTGTATGTAAGTTTTTTTTAGTACAGATATGCCCTAAAGAAATGTCATCTCGTCGTTAACACGAGTATTCGCTACGTTTTCAATTTCAAAAGCAGAGATCATTGATCTCAAAAAACATTTAATTTTCTTGAATCGTATTTTGAAAATTTAATTAGAATTAGGCTTTTAATGTTTTTTATAAATCCACTCCCAGCAAAAAATTGTGCTTATACAGAAGCGATTCCGAAAGGCATTATTTGATAACGAAGCTCTTCCAAAGCAAATAAAGAAGGCATAATTTTTGTTCGCGATGTCCCACTCTCTATGTCTCTTTTAAAGCGCTTCTTTCATGTGCTCTTAGAAACAATAAATTCATGCCTTCTTAGGCACTAAGATGCTCTTTTTGTATGTTGACAACATTAGTGCTTCATGGTATGTATACATTATCTTCATTGTAAGCATTATTCACTGCTTCAAAGAAGGCATTCTGGGAAGCACGACAGAATGCCTTCACTAATTGCTTTATAGAATGCAGGGAGGTGAAGCGCTATTTTGGAAGCATACAAATGAAGTTACTGCTTACCAAATAAAGGTTATTTTTTGCTGCTCTGTTAATGGTCCTGTCTACATAGTTAATAAATTTCATTTTACTCGCTCTATAAGAAATCGCCAAATAATTCCATCTATAAGGCATTGAAATATTTTTGTAAAATCATTTCAGGATTCGGAGTTAGAATGGTTTGTCAAGAGAATTGAGAAAATTTACTTATACACTGCGCGTATACAAGTCCATATCATAAGAATTTGCTGAACTGCATGTTTTGGAGACTTTATGATAAGTTACGTTTTGCAAGTGATTGGTATGGTACCAGATTGGTACACCCAGAAGAACTATTCCATAACAAATCAACAGTTATTTCAAATTTTAATCTTTAAAGTTGTTTCAATGAAATATACAGTTAAATTAACAAAGAATTATATTTTTTAACTTTCTGTCTGTTATTCAATAAAAAAAAAATAAACAAAAAAAAACCGACTTCCGGTATTAGTTCAGTCTACGCCTGATCGTTAATCTATTAAGACGTGTTATAATGGATACGGTGCCAAAACCTCTTTGTGCAAAGTGTTTTAATTCGGCAAAAACAAACTTTATTGTCTGCCATGTTTGCAGAGCTAGATATCATTTAATTTGTGCAAATTTAAATGAAAAATTTAGTGAAGAATTTATTAAAAATAAAAACGTTGTCTATAATTGCAATGTTTGTTTACATGTTTCATCCAGTTTACTTTTACATATCTCTTCTTTGTCAAATGAAGTAAGAGAGCTTAAAGAATTAATAAAGAACTCTTTTAATATTGAACTACGTGATCTCACAAAAAATAAACAAAATTTAAAACCGCCAAAAAAACAACAAAAAGCTAAACATCAAAATAAAGCAAAAAATCAACAAAAAGTAAGAAATAACATTGATATGCATAATGCTAATGCAATTGGTGCCACTAGTGTTGTTGTTGCTGAGCCTACTACAAGTGCGCGTGCTGCTACTGCTATATCAAACAGTCAACCTTTTTTGTCTGCTGCTTCGTCTGTTTCTTTATTACCTAGTGAGTATGAAGTACAAATGAATAATGCCAATATGGTTGGTGACGACACACAACAATCACATACAACATATGATTGGGTTGATGTACAGAGGCGTAGACGAAGAAAGGGGCCTGTGGTAATGGGGGTAAACTCATCAGTAGATCTAGATGTTGTTGTCCAAAAGAAATGGGTGCATCTTTCATCATTCAAGCCAACAGTAACAACTGATCAAATTAAAAGCTATGTTGAAAAAAACGCTGGTATCAATAAAGAACTTATTGATTGCTATTTACTGGTCAAAAAAGATATTGATCTAAATGTTTTAAAACGAGTCAACTTTAAGCTTGGTGTATCTCCCAGATTGTATAATGAACTATTAAAGCCTGATCTTTGGCCAGCAAATATTAAGGTTCGTCCTTTTGTAAATTTTCGAAGAAAACCAGCCCCAGCAGTGGAATCATAGACTCTGTTAAGTCTGGCTTTCAAGTTTATTATCAGAATTTATCTGGTATGCGTTCAAAATCTAAAATTATATATGATTTTTCTTCTCAATGTCAATATGATGTCATAGTCTTGGTTGAATGCTGATTTTTGTGATGGTGAATATTTCGATACTAAGCTGTATAATATATATCGTAAGGATAGAATTGCTGAACGTACTGGACTTTTAAAGGGTGGTGGTGTTTTAGTTGCTGTAAGAAGTCATTATAAGTCTTCTTTAATTGCTATTGATGACGATAAAGGTTTGCTTGATCAACTTATTGTATCAATATCTGGATTTAATATTACATTATATTTATGTGTCTCTTACATTCCGCCGCGTAGTCCGGATTCACTATATTCTAAACATGTTTCTAATATTTTAACAGTAAATGAGAACTTGACAGTAAACTCTCGTTTTTGTGTAATGGGTGATTTTAACCTCCCCGATGTTTTTTGGTCTCAACTATATGATAATGCTTTTTTACTACCTTCAAATGTTAATAAATTTCATGAAATTGAGGTTATTGATAGCTTGTTTAGTTTAAATTTAATTCAAATTAATCATATTTCTAATCAATTAAACCGATTTTTAGATCTAATTTTTGTTCCTCATGATTGTAAATTTAATTTATACGAGTGTTTACTGCCAATATCACGTTCTGATGTTCATCATATGCCTTTAGTTGTTGAAATTGATTCATATAACTTTTTTAAATTCCATGAATCTTTACATTGTTTAAATTTTAATTTTAATTATTATAATTTTGATGCACTAAACTCAATTTTTAATCAAATTAATTGGCTTGAGATTTTTTCCGGGCATATAGCATCAAATTGTTATTCTGAGTTTTTGGATAAAACCTTGAATATTTGCAGGGAAAATATTCCGCTTAAAAGGCCAAAGCCTTACAAGTTGCCGTGGTACACTAGTGGTCTCAAAAAACTTAAAAATCTTCGTAATAAATTTGATAAACTGTTTAGGGAGTCTGCATCAGCTGATTCTCAAACTAAATTTATTCATTATCAACGTGAGTTTAATTGTTTAAATAAGTTTCTGTATAGACAATATCTTCTTCAAAAGGAGGATGAGATTAAAAGTAATCCTAAATCTTTTTGGACTTTTATAAAGTCTAAGAAACAAGCGTCTGATATACCCTCTACTGTTAAATATGCTGATAGAGTTTCTCGATCGTGTAATGAGTCTGTAAATATGTTTGCAGACTACTTTAAATCCAATTTTGAGCCTTCAAATGGTAGTCATTTTAACTTATCTAGTTATTTGTCTGTGCTAGATATTGGTTATATGGTTATCTCGGAGGATGAGGTTTTAAACGCAATTTTTCAGATCAATAATAGTTATAAATCAGACGCTGATGGTTTGTGTGCGTACTTACTTAAAAAGTGTGCATCCTCCGTAACTTTTGCCTTGACATATATTTTTAATTTGTCTTTAAAGGAAGGTGTTTTTATTGATCAATGGAAGTTGGCGACAATCACACCGGTGTTTAAAGATGGAAGGAGGGATGACGTAACTTGTTACCGACCGATTTCCAAGTTGACCTGTGTGTCGAAAATATTTGAGCGCGTTGTCTATAATAGGCTTTTTTTTATAACTAAATCATGGATTTGCCCTAATCAACATGGATTTTTTCAGGTAGATCTACAACGACTAATTTATCAGTTTTTAGTGAATACTGTATATCAGCCTTAGAACAGGGTAGTCAAGTTGAAACGGTATATACCGATTTTTCTAAAGCCTTTGATAAAGTGGATCACTTTATTCTTCTTGCTAAGCTCCGTCAAATGGGCTTTCATTCTAATTTTTTAAATTGGATAAAATCATATTTATCCAATAGAATTTGTAAGGTTAACATTGAAAACTATTTTTCAGAACCTTATATTCAGACTTCAGGAGTACCACAAGGTAGTATCTTGGGGCCACTTCTTTTTAATTTATTTATTAATGACATTTCGTCGTGTTTTAATAAAACCAAATTTCTTTTATATGCTGATGATTTAAAAGTATTTTATAAAATTTCCACATTTCTTGATGTTTTTGATTTACAAGCGGATTTAAATAATCTTCTTGTATGGTGTAATTTAAATAGGCTTTATTTAAATCTTAGTAAATGCCTCCATATGTCGTTTTTTAGGTCATTAAATCCAATTCATGCTACTTTTTATATTGGTGATTATAATTTGGAATCTGTGGATTCAACTCTTGATCTGGGTGTTGTTTTTGACTCAAAGTTGTCGTTTGGGCTTCATGTGGACTATATTGTTCCAAAAGCTTACTCTATGTTAGCTTTCCTGAAAAGAAATTGTGCTGACTTTTCCGATCCAACTACATTAAAGCTAATTTATTCTGCCTTTGTCAGATCAAAACTGGAGTATGCTGCCATAATATGGGCTCCTCATTGTGGTACTCACATCGCTCGTATTGAAAGGGTGCAAAGGAAATTTGTCAAATTTGCAAACTCGTCGTTTAGGTTTACTGATCCTATACCCTCTTATAGATCTAGAGGTCTACTAAATGGTTTAGAAACCCTTGAATTTCGTAGGTTACTGCAATCTGCTTTATTCGTTTTTGATATTATAAGTGGTGCTATTGATTGTTCTGAGTTGCTTTCCCGTATTAATTTTCATGTTCCACCAAGAAGATTAAGGTTTAATTCTATTTTTGATGTACCACTACATCGTACCAATTATGGGCTTAATAGCATTTTAACCCGTACTTTTATTCAAATGAATGAGATTAATAATAAACAGCTAATTACTTTGAAGCAACAAATTGAGTTTTGGACATCAAAAACTAGCTTTAAACAACAATTATATTCCATTATGATGGATTTAGGTATTTAAATAAATAATGTAAATATTAAGATTATTATAAAATTGTTATATCATAGTCTGTAAGGATTTATGTATCCATAGACTGAATAAAAAAATTGAAATTGAAATTGAAATTAATATTCAGTTAAAATTTCTATTTAAAACAAAAGGTTGAGTATTGAAATAAAAGAAAACAATCTATTATTTTTATGGATTTTGTCAATTAATTGTTCACCAGTTGAAAATAAACTAAAAAAAGTAAGTAAGTACTCCTGTTTTTATCTGATTTTCAGTTAGTTTAATGTGTATATTCAGTAGTCTTTACGGAAAAAATATTGTGTGGTTTCTACGTTAAGGGTAGCCAACTTTGCGTTGTTGAGACATGCTATGTTTAGACATCGCCACGGGGCAAATTTTGTAATGTATTTTAGTACAGTGTTGTTTTAACGTCATATTGACAGTCGCAATTATTTCTTTGTGAATTCGCAAAAAAAATTATGCCGGGGAAAAAACGCGTATGGGATTCCTTTCTCCTAGGCTACATTTTCATTGTTACATCAACTAGAAACCGAACAATTTGCAGATCGGATTAATTCAAAATTAGAATTAGAAGAAAATGTGCTAAATTTTAAAAATTCCAAATGGTTTCAGCATTTAGATGATGCACTTGCCTAAAGAAAAATTTTGTTACAGTTATAGATATGATTAAAACATACACTTAGAATACTATGTAGGTAAAGACCACTGCAAAAGTAGTTAAAAACAAATGAAATTTCACTTAAATAAAGGACGACTTACATTTCAGTAAATTCAGCTTACATTGTCATTTGCTTTTTAATGTTCAAAAAATGACTAACAATTGTAGTAAAAACATTTATTTCTTTTATTTTTTTTAAATAACAAAAAACTACTGTAAAAAATGAATGTAAAATCATAAAACAGTCATTAGATGTGGTTTGTTTTTTAAATGAACTACAAGGTTAGTAACCAAATTTAATTTGTTCTACAAATTACTGACATTTACATTAAAAATAAAGAAACTGTATTACAACCCAAACAACTACATATTTTTAAAGCTGAAGTTCCCTGAGTGTAGTTTTCACATTATATTGCAGTTTTGGTAAAGCGCGAACTATTGCGAATTTTACAAAAAAAAAAATATGAAACAAATACTTACTTAAATCGACTTAAATCAAAAATGTCAGTTTGACATTAAGAAAATAAACATCTGCTTACAAAAACTTTAAAAATATAAATTTTCACAGAATATCACAAAAAAAGAATATGTCTCGACATGCATTGACATGCTTCATATGCCGCTAGACCCGCCTTAGTTAAACCTTTCATTTGCTACTAATAAATATTGTATAAGTTGTCTTTAATTCAAATACAAAATTCTTTGAAAAACTAAAAAAATCTTTTTTTTTAACGGTCCAGCTCACGGGATCTCAATGCTAGACACCAAATATTTGGGAATCATCATGAAACAAAAACCCAGCTTTACTTTGAGTGGTGGACAAGAAAAACTTTTATTAGTGAGTCTGTCTAATGTACTTTAATGGGGCAGTGGGTGTTAAAAAAGTATGCTGAATTTCATCAGCAACCCAAACAGAAAGATACTTTGTATATACCATTTACATACAATTGTTTTGTGTTTTCGTTATTTTTCCATTTTTTAATTCATTTGCTTCGAAATGTTTGAGCAGCAGCAAAATTTTTTGATCATATGATAGAAATCACTATATGAGGAGTTTTTAAAATTTTCGATATCGGCTAAAACTGACTTTAGATGCCTCTTATTTCTTAAGTTTTTTGAATTGACAGAAACAATAGACAGAGTTAGGTAGAGGTTTTATAATACAAGGTATTCTCTATGGAAATTAAAGATATATAAATGAACAATGAAAAAAATACTTAAAATTTTTATCAGATTTTTTATTATTTTTTTTTATTTTTACTCATAGTTTTCAACTTTCAGATTCAAACCAGTGCAAAAAAGAGTCACTACACTCGTAGAAACAAAGCTGTGGAAATAGTAGAAAAAGCTACTAAAATTAGTTAAGTATTACGTGGCAGAAAAAACTGCTAAAATTAGCATATTTCTTTTGATAAATATTAATAAAATATGAACTGCAAAAATAAACCTGTCAACTTTACAAAATTTAAGTTATACTCGAGCTGAATTTAAGGTAATTGAAAATATCAATTCAATCTGCTAAAATTAGCAAAACCCTTTACTAAATATAGTGTAGACAAAAACTATAATATTACCAACATTTTTCTATATATACCTTAAATTTTATAGAATCAAAATAACAGCATATTTGCTAAAATCAACAGAATTTTTTGCTAAATAATTGGAAATTGCTTATTTCGGATTTGTTTTAATACGAAAAAAAACATTGAAAATTTTTAATTTTTTGTGATTTTTTTGTCTACTAATAATTAACAATATTTTTTGCTGATTTTGCAGATTAATTTACTACTTTAAGCAGTTTTCAGTAGTTTTAATTTTCAGTAGTTAAAAAAAAAAAAAATTACTAATTTTTTTCAATCAGTGTATACTGTGAGATATATTCGCTGATTGGTGAAATGTTGTGTTAAGGTCTACAAAAGAAACCAAATTTTCCAATTTATTTATTTTAGCTGTTTTTTCCATGTGGTTGTTCGCCATTTTTCTCGAATGACGGAACGAAATCGTTTCCGATTTAATTTTTAAAATAATGCTTATTTAACTAAATAAATTCTTGAGTATACAAAAAAAAAAATATGCAATATCTCGTTCGACTCAAAAACTACATTCGTTTAAAGTATAAATTAAAAAAAAAATCAAATTTTTTCGATTTTTTCCCCAAAGAGCACCAATACTGTTTTACATCGAGATAAATATTTTCTTTCTGAACATATGAAGCCTGCATACTATTCCAAAGGGTTTTTTAATATAAAAACGAGTTGTATATAAAAAAATGTTTGATATACAAAATATACTTTCCGCCCAGACGCATCTAAAGTTTCCACATTTTTAAGGTAAATATCAATTTTAACCCACTGCCAAAATTTGTGCACGCCTCCAATTATGTAGCGGAAGCGGCCGTAGAAACTCCAATATACATATACCTAATTTATTGGGTAAGTCTCTTCCAATACCCGCTTTAAATATAGATATGGGTGCAAAAAATTTGTCTAGGGCGTTATGGCCCGAATTGGACGCAGGGGCAACCAATGTTCTTTTGGGACTTTACAGGGATGGTCTCAGGACCATTACGGGGTTCCTGACCGGTCATTGTTCTGTCAGGGCTTTCACAAGCAGATGGGACAGGGACATACCGGACTTTTGCAGGTTGTGCGAGGACGTTGAGGAACTGGAGACAGTTGAGCATATAATGTGCCACTGTCCGAGGTTGCAGGGTCTCAGACAGAAACGGTTAGGAGATAGATTTCACGACGAACTTGGGTGTGTCGCTGGATGCAATCCAGTAGATTTGCTGAGATTTGTCAGGGAAATAGGATGGCTGTTTCTAGTAAGGGGACGATATGAGATTGTTCTGGGGAGTATATGTCCTTTCTATCTATCTATTCCTATTTTTCTTCCTTTTCACTGAAGGGATTCACAATGGACCGTATTGGTCTCCGAGTGGAGATGTGCCCTTGGACACATAACCCTTCTTAACCTAGCCTACAGCAAATATTAAATTCGGACATAAATTTCACATTGCTGACTTAAAAGTATATTTAAGTCCAACAAAAACATTGGATTATGTCTATTAATAATTATTTTATTGAATAGTGAATTTAACAAAAACTGAAATTTTTAGCTTCCTATTAGGCTTCCCCAAGTTTTTGTTCTACCAATAGTGCTAATTGGGATTATTTTTGAAAATGACGTAATCTACATTTAATTCCATTCCAACTATGCCAAACACTTATATGGCATGTTTCAATTTTCAATTTAATCAGACTGCAGTATCTGGGAATTAACCTTCATCAGTGATTCTGATGTTTAATTTTTGTTTTGAATTCAATTGTTTGTCATTGCTAAACTAATGAAGCTAGAAGGCATATTTATTTTGACGAATGTTTTTAAAGCAATGAAGGATATTAAAGGATCACATTTTTTAAATGACATTTTTAAAATAGTTGGTCCTGAAATATAACGACCAATAATTTTGTGGAACACAAGAGATTAAAATCATTCATGTGATTCTCATATTGGCATCATTTAATGAGTCCAAACATTAAAACAATTTATTTAAATAAATTAACTTTAAATGTCCTTGAAAGGACATTTTATATGATAACGAAAATCTAAGTACGCAGTTTAACAACATTTGGTCTCATATTTAAAAGGCATATCGACTTTATCATGTGAGGCAAATAATATTGGAATTTCTCGTCAATATACACAATTTTATATTAAATATTTCAGATACTTTCCGTTATTCCGTTTATTTTTGAGCCCCTTTGATTCCCCACTGGAAAGTTTTATATGTCGTAAGTAATACTTTAAATTAATTTCAAATATTTCAAAAAAATTAATTATGGTTTTTTTAGATATTAGCGAAGTAAGGACGTTTTTCAATTTCATTATCCTATTTGCGTATAAAATTTATTGTTGTGTAATGCTGTTTAAAGAAGACGATTTGTGACTTGAAGTTTTTAATTTTCTATTGACGCGTTCAAAAGTTATGATAATTCAAACATTGTATATTTCTTACAAATTTGTTAAAAACCCCCAACTTTGAGCAGCGACTAAATGCGAACTATAAGAATTTTTAAAAAATAACAAACTAACTAGGAGAATGTTTTACTAAAATCAGAAGAGATAAAGTTGAAAATGCCGTTTTTTTGTTCTCATAATTTTAAAAATGTCACAAGACATACAGACGAACATTACTCATTGTAACAACCAAATTTCTTTTTAATAGCAAATATTTGATCAGATAATCGTATTTCTATTTGTATTATAAATTTCGTTTTTACTTTTGTAGCATAGTGTTTATAAGGAAAACAAGGAAGCATATGACATATGAACATTGCAATTAACTTTATTGGTCCCCGGTTAAAAATATCTATTTGAATCAGATAAAATTAGATGCTGCAATTGATTCTTTATAATAGGATCAAATAAAATTAAATAATATAAAATCAGATATAAAAATATAACATTTGATTTGATTGTATCGGAGTTTTGGTCCCATCTAATTTTATCAAATTAATCCAATCTTATATAATTTGACATGATTTAATATGGTCACACATGTTTATATGTAGACCCATATAAGCCATATAAGCAGTATCATATAATATATGCAACTATATAAAACTATATACGGTACATACATAATTATATGAAATTGCATAAGTATGTATATTAAAATATAAATCCATTTTAAACCGGGTACACTTAAATTGGTAATTGGCTTAATCTAGCTTTAGGGAGATTTGGAAATCAATAAGATGTACGTGTATTTTTTTACTGAAAGTTAAATTAATTACCAATCGAACCAAAAATTGTATATTTAGCTATAATGTAAGTGTAACTATACATAATATTATACATTAAAGTGAGTTGAAATACAACAATTTTTAGTTGCCCCCTAAAACGAACTTTGCCATGGTTGATGAGGGTTCCCAAAATATTTTAACAACAACCGTTAGTGAACTCGACTATTTTAAAAAAAGTATATATATATATTTTAGATGCGTTTTCAAGTGATCTTTCATTTGATACCACTTTTATACAGTTCCTTGGAACGAAAAAAAATATATCTTCACCTAGAAAAGAGTCTCAGTTGTGGTCACCGAATTTGTTACCAATCGAATTTTGGAGGTTACGACAACTTTCGTAATGTTAAATTATAATTTTAGTCGTGATAGCTAATATTCAGTTACCTAGCCCAATATTACATACCAAATAATTATTACGTTCCACAAAATTTGATTGAAATGAAAAAACTTTTTTGATTTGTCTGGTATTGAACCGTGGCTTTCAGATTAATATTCCACTGTACTACTGATTGCACCACAATCACTTTTAATTTTCATTTCCTTATTTGCTATTTAAACATTTCAATATTTTATTTTAATTAAAAAAAACTTTTTGTGTTTGTCTTTACCGAAATTCAAACTCGAAAGTTTGGAGTACTAGCCAAACTCTCTACCAACTACACCACAAACACTTATAAATGTTGAGTGCTAAATTGGAATTTAAATATTCTGCTAGGAAAACAAACATTGCCTCAAATTCGATTACTGGTAGTTCCAAATATAATAAGGTCCTATCAAGTAAATTTTAATGGTTTTGACCGAATTCCAACTAATCCTTTTTATAGGTGTTGAAAAACTAAAAAGTAGACCTTTTTAAAAAATAGTGCAGGTCAATAACGGTTAGAAAATGCCAAAGTTTATTTATAAAGGGCCACTAAAATTTTTTTTTCAGAAACGCTCCACCTTATTACTTATACATATTTGATAAAAAGGACATATGTAAAAATATGTCAATGGCATTAGTTGACCACTCGTAGTTGGCAAGTTAAAAACAGTTTGTTTGTAACAATGACAAATGCCGTATGTATGAAGCACAAGTCTTTGACTTGCTTAACTAATATTGTATTTTCAATTTCAGTTTAAGCCCAAATTAGCTTGAGGCAGAAATCTATTTTCAATAGAATTTCTTACTTCAAATCTACTTCCAAACTACGCAGTTGTGGATACTATCAAAAAACAAAAAAAAAAAAAAAACAGGTAACAAGATACTTTACGATGCACACAAACAAATGAACTAATGAACAACTTATGGCTATTATTGGAATCCCGTTACTTTTTCAATCCCGCAATTCCGGAAATTTTGAGCGTTATTTCCCGTTAATTCACAGAATTTATAGCAAATATTAAAATGTTTGGAAGTTTTATTTGAAATTGAAACATCATTAAATGATTTTTTTAATTATTTCAAAAAAACAATATTTAAAATTAAAGAAAAAAAATTGGGAAATGAATTGTGCATTGGTATTAGTTAATTCTGTCTCTTCTGATCGAAACAATACTTGTGTGTACGTAGTGTGACTAAACTCCACTTTAGCCACACTCATCGCTATGTCGAACGTGGCTCAACTCGTTAAGAGGTGAGATTACGATGCATAGCTTGATGCTAAGGCAGTGAGTTCAAATACCTGTACGACACCAAAAAATAAAAAGTTTTTCATATAGAGCAAATTAACAATATAAAATACTTTGTTCGATTGACACATAAATTAACCACTGACGAGTCCCAGGAGGGGGACGAAACTGCGGCAGTCTGGTGTATCCCTTGTGTCCGTAAAATTTTTCAATAAAAATGTTTTCTTCGTAAAGAGACTAACTAAAGTAATATTCTACAGTAATTAATATAAAAATTAATTACGATTGTCATTATCTGACGGTTGCAAAACACTTTCTAACAGAAAAAATTTTAAAATTATTTAAAATTTTTATAGAAAATTAAAAAAATTAATTGGAATTCACAAAAAACAATTTTTATATTCCCCAGTGAACATTTCAAGTCCGAAACGACTCATAAAATATTCTCGAGAAATGAAATCATAACAATAAGAGCGTATTTTTCTTTACAGCTGAAGTCTCTTTCTGAGCATTCTTTCATTTCTCATAAAAGACCCATAATTTTGAGCATTGGCAGTTTAAATTTAGCACTTTTTTAACAGTCATTTAAGACACATATTTGGGAGTCTATTATAAACATTTTCTGGTTTATATATTGGTGAGACTTATTTAAATTGTTTTTTCACTTTTATAGTAACTTTTCGATATGGTTTCAGGTACGTGATATTTCTTGCAAATTTTATATTTACTTCAATTTAATATAAAATCACAATATAACCAATAGTTAACAAAAAATAATATTAAAAATGAACAAATACAAATACGTCACTTATATTTTAAACAAAAAACACGCACTTTATTGATGCATTTCTCAGCAGTTAAGTTCCTCGAAAGAAATGACAATTTTTTTGTAATTTACCAGGAAGTTTCTGCTTACCATGAAATATTTTAGTTTTTTTGCTTATAACTTGTGATTTAACACTTTTACAATTAAAACTCACCACGAATTGTCTAATTTTTAGCTGCTCTTTTCATAAAATTGAGAATAAGATATGAAGAAAAACTAAAAGAAAAGTATATAAATGAAAATTAAAAAAAAAAACAAATCTCGAAAATCACTCATATTAATAACACTTTCAGGAGACCTTCAGAAAACACTTAAAAAAAATGTGCAATTTTGGTGTTTGTCATTTCAAATTTAATTTTTAAATAAATTTCGTTCTTTTTTCTGATTCATTTTTGAATCTTATATAATATCTTAAAAACGAGTCAGAAATAAGTTTATTTTCCGAGTATACGTTTTGAAAGGTTCACAGAGAAGAATGAATAATTTGGGGCTCTCAATTGTGAGCACAAGGCTCTTAGTTTATGAGCGGTTAAAAAATTGTTCGCTGTGTCGTAATTTTAATTAAAGAATTACTAATTAAAATAACAAATCGATTTAATCGAATTTTTTAGTGCTTATTTTAAACAAAACAAATAAATTGGCCCAAAAATGTGTGTGAAAAACACTTACTTCTAAAAATTCCTTCCTTAGTGGACTTAGATATAAAAATTTTTAGATTTAAAATTCGTTTTCGTATATTGTAGTTCCATTACATTTTTTTTTTTTTTTGTTTATAACAACTTGTTTGAAACTTGTATGAAAAAATTTAAAAAATTAGAACTTCACTGTGAGAAATATCTGCATAATAATAATGAACTTTTGCATTAGATCTATGAATTACCACTGTAACTCGACAATTGAAATTGAATTTCATTAATGCAGTTTTTTATAAAATGTAATGAAAAATGTAATATTATTTATTAAAAATTTTATACGACTAATGAACATACATACTCCCAAAATTGTTTTTCAACACTAAAGTCTTAATGCTTATTTAAAAAAGTATTATATTTCTAGTTTTTCAAAGTTTTGTAATACCCGGCATTTTATGATTTCATTTTAAATGTATTATATAATAAATTTTTATTTCTAGATAAAGCTAAATATAAATTATTTTTAATTTAGAGGAGATTACCTATCACTATAAGCATTGTACATTACTTCAGGCCAAAAACTATAAACATAAGTCAAAATTTACCAAATTACACTCCTCAAATATTAGTATGCACTACGTAGCTAACTTTCACAACCTGTAAGTTCACCGTGTATTAAAACAGGGTGACCAAGTCACAACATTTCGAATGTTTAACACCTTCTTAACAATTTTCTATTTGGTTCATACCAATCGGATCATTAGTTTAGAAGTCCTCTATTTATTACCATTATTTTGTTCAAATACCCAACTATGTGACACTGCGTGGCGTATACTTTATATTTGTTGGCAAATAATAACACTCATACGCTGTGGGTGTCTTTTTAATACTTCAACAATAAGAATAGTTTTTAAAAATCAACACTAGTTGATTTGAAAATTTGTAGAAAACACAAAGCATTTTCTATAACTCACAATAAAAGCACTAACCCAAGAATATTTATTGAATGCAATCAAGAAATCTCACAAGATTTGCTTAAGATTTTTAACAGCATTATTCATACATCAGAGTATCCCAGTATTTTAAAAATTTCTAGAATTACACCAATACCAAAGGAGTTACACGCCAACAAAGAGGATAAATATAGACCTATTGCTTTGTTACCAGTAATTGATAAAATATTTGAGAAAATAATTCATCAACAATTGTTAAACTATCTAGAAAATAATAAATTAATTTATGATTGCCAATATGGCTTTAGAAAGGGCAGTGGAACTGAAAATGCTGTTGTGACTGTCGTCAATTATATCTGTAAAGGATTAGATGAAGGTTTTAATGGAGTAGCTGGCATATTCTTTGATTTTTCCAAAGCTTTTGATCTTGTAGATCACGAGATTATGATCCAAAAGCTTCAGTTTTATGGAATAGGAGGAAGTGAACTAAAGCTTTTTAAAAGTTATCTATACAATAGAAAACAGTATGTAGAGATAAACGGTTGTCGCAGTTTACTTGGTATTGTTAAGCATGGTGTGCCACAGGGAAGTGTTTTGGGACCGCTTTTGTTTACAATCTATATAAACGATATTGTAAATCTTGGATTGTATGGAAAAGTTTTTATGTATGCTGATGATATCTCGTTATTTTATCCATACAAATATGATGCAGCTCTAAAAGCATGTATGGAAAAAGATGCCGCACTAGTCTTTGAATTTGCAAGATTAAACAAGTTAGCAATAAACACTGAAAAAACCAAATTTCTGCGATTCAGACCTCATGTGTGCAACAATTCCCAAAGACTTAGTATTTACGTAAATGGTGAAGAATTATTTGAAAGTGAGTCAATAAAATACTTGGGAGTTAATCTACAGTGTAATTTATCATGGACCTTGCATATTCGGGAATTGAAGGCGAAAATATCCCCGGCAGTTGGATTGTTATATAAGTTTAAAAATAAGTTTAACGAAAACACCAAATTGCTGCTATATCAAGCGTTAATTCAAAGCCAATTAAACTATATGGTTGTAGTATACGGCTGTAAAAATAGCACTGAACTAATATCGTTGCAAAGAATTCAAAATAAAGCTTTAAAAACGGTACATAATCCTCCACTTTTACACCCGACATTGTCGCTTTATAGAGACGTAACCAAAACAATCTTGCCAATTAATGGTTTATACAAAATGCAATTATTGATATTTGTCTTTAAGTCATTGCAAAATATTGGTCACAACACAATTAAGTTTTCGAGAAACCAGACTACGTACAATACTAGAAATAGCTCAAATTTAAGAACGTACAGATGCAGATTAGAAACAACTAAACAAAAAATCGAATATATTGGTGGAGTTGAATTTAATAACTTGCCAGAAAATATTAAAATTATTCAAAGAATTTCAATCTTTAAATCAAATTTAAAAAATTATTTGTTGCAAAATTTAGAAATGCTTCTAGTGTAAAAAGAATGTAATGTATTTAAACATATTTCTTTTCTAACTAAAATGATATAGTACATAAATTTAGTTAATTTATTTCTTTTTTGTATTAAATTTTACGCCAACTGGCCTCAATAATGTCCTAGGACGCTGAGGCAAGAAAACAATTGTAGAAACAAAATAAGAAAATAAATTAATAATTAATAAAAAAAAAAAAAAAAAATTTTGTACAACCGTTGCGTTTTTGTAACACCGACGTTAAAGGGCTGATAATTTTGGATAGGAGTTATATATAATAATTCAGTAAAGATCATTTGATAATTTGAGGTTTATACAAATAATTTTAAAAAATAAACACTATTGTTCCAGGGTTGCCATATAATTAATTAAAAAATACCAGTTTTGAAATATTTTATAGCACTGGCTTTTGAAAATGTATTAACTTATTGAAAGATGGCCGGTTATTTTGCCGGTTATTATGCTGATTTAGGTAGGGACGTGTGGAAAAATAGTTTGCGCTGTACTTTTTTCATAAAATTCAAATTTCTGCCAAATTTCGTCAAAAAATTCAGTCGGGATCGATGAGTTGTATAAAATGGGTTAATGCAACTGTTCCATTTTCTTGTAATTTTTTAAGAGAGACACTTGTCCTATTTTAGTCTCCAAATTTTCTGAACCTTAATTGCTATTAGTAAGAAAATGTTCGCTAAAATAGAACTTTCGTATTTTTTTTTGTTAATGCACAAAAATGTAAAAATTTTAAACTATCATCAATTTAATGTCCGCTATCACTATTTTAAAAAAGTTTCAACATGAATGCACAAGTTTTTCTTGGTTTAATTGACAAACAAATTTAAAGAATTTTCCAAGTCAGTTTTTTGTAAATGGTAAGAATTTTATTCTCAATTTCAATTAAACTAATTGATTGCATAGAAAAAAATAGCAAATAGGAAGAATAATTTTATAAATTAAGTTTCCATAATGCCATAATGTGGTACCTTGTTCTCTCACCAAAGAGGACCGTTGATATATTTTGCCATTTTTTTGTGGAATTTAGTAGTGTTAGTAATTTTTTAAATATTTTGCGCAATTTCTAAACTATTCCGCACTATTTTGAAGAATTTTTCAACAAAGTTCACAACATAGAATTAGAGAAAAATTAATAATTAATTAGTTTTTTGTTAGAACTCTGCCTATTCTGCAGGTCTACACTCATAGAAATTATCCTGTTCAAATACCAGAAAATGCAACTACAAATTAGTTAAAAATTAAGTTGCAGAAAAAGCTTCTAAATTTAACAGATTTTTTGTTAAATATTAATAAAATGAGAACAGCAAAAACAAATTTGTTAACTCTTCAAAATTTTAGTACTATTCAATGTTAATTTTAGTTAGCATTTCAATCTGTAAAATTAGCAAAAACTTTTACTAAATATTTGTCGACTCAAAATAGCAAACAAAAACCGTAATATTAACAAAATCTTTGCTATATTTACCTCAAATTTAATAGAATGCAAATAACAGTTTACTCAGCTAAAATCAACAGAACTTTTTTGTTAAAAAGTTGTATTGAATTGTTGATTTTTATTAGCATTGAAAAAAACTATAAAAATTTCAAATTTTTTAATGATGTTTTTTTTTGTCTACTAATATTTAGTAAATGGTTTTGTTGATTTTAGAAGATTATTGTGCTGCATTCAATTAGCTAAATACTTGCAAATTAAGCAGATTTATTTTTACTATTCTTATATTTGTAATATTTAGTAAAAAAAAATCTGCTAATTTAAGCAGTTTTTTCTGTATGGTAATTTTTAACTAATTTTTGTAGAATTTTTTTTTTTTTGCTATTTTTACAAGTTTATTGCTATGAGTGTAGTTTTAGTAAACTAGCTATTCGGAGGTTGAAAGCTCGTTATAAAAAAATAAAAACAAAAAAATATGGTTTGTTTAAATATATCGTTGTATTAAAAAGTTAGTTTTATAAAATATGCGCGGTAGGGTGGGTCAATGTGTTCGGGACCGAAAAACTTGGCAAAGAGTATAGCAGAAACATGCCACTTCTAGGTAAAATTGAATTGTAATTGATGAAAGATTAGCCTGTATCGCCGGCTGCTGGCTTGTTTAAAGGGACATTTTCTTAGCTTTCTATGTTTGTGCACATATTGAAAAAGATCGGTACTTAAGTAATAGTCCGGCAGGCAGCGACATTTTGAGCTAGTCATTTTACTACTTCTGAAATTTTGTATGCTAGCAGCCAATATAGTAAACTAACATAAAAACATAGGCTGCCGCTTCAAAGTGGGTGTTCCTGTTTCTATTCAATCTCCAACGATTTTTTTTATTTTAGAAATGTTCAGGCTAAGAAGAAGAATAAACGTTTTTCTAAAAATTATAAACACTATTAATTTTAAAATCAGACTAGACTAGTTTCTGCCTTTTTATGGACAGGCTCATCAGTGATTTTCCATTTAAATTGTATTATTATTTGTGTCTTATAATTGTCCGATTGTCTCTATATGATAAATTTTTCAACAACCTGCGGCTGTAAGAATCAAACCTTCGCTCATCTTACATTACAAACGTAACAATACCAAGTCATGACCGTTTAGCGATCACACCCAAGTATGGCCTCAAATGTAATTGCAATTTTCTTTCCTATTAGCTTTTTCTGTTATTGTATATTATACTCAGAAGTGACAACACTAACAACACAAATATTCTATTTTTAGATTTTTGTTTGTTTTTCTAACCTCCTCCGTCCCTATTTTATTAACAAGAAGTTTGCTTTTACTCTGTTTTTCACAATTAATGTGGTAAATTTTAAAAATGATTAATGTGGTAACAATGTACATCTTACAAACATACACAACACATTCTACAGTAGAACTCTCGCACAAAAAAGTTACAGTTTCCACAATTCCGTACTTTCCCCTTTAATCGGGTTTTCAAACATTACATACATATTAATAAAACCGAGGAATAAGAACATTAGTAGTTTTCAGTTCAAAAGTGATATTTGATCAGCATAGTTGCCAAAATGTCAAAATGCCAAAATTTATCTGGTAGTTGAATTTTAATTTGATTTTGTCTTAAAGAACTTTTTACATATGAAAAGGAATTGTTAATTTTATTTTAAAAATATTTTTCCTTTTTGGTAATGATAACTTTTTGAAGAATATTTTCTTATTAGTTTCCTGATTTAATCACAATAAGAAAGTTCTTCGAAAATAAAATTCCTTGCAAAATAAAAGTACATATATGTTGCAAGGATATTCGAGTTTTTATTTAATATACACGCAAATAAATTATTGACGGATGTAAATCAAATCGAAAAAAAAAATATTTTTAAAAAGTATGTTTTATGCTGCAAGCTTTTTTATTTAAACATTTAAGCGCTTGCAGGATTTCATTATTATGAATTTAATTTCATTGAAATTTTTCATGTTTATGGGGGCAACTGATGCCTGATGTCCATTATACTTTCTACATTGTCTATTCCCAACAAACCAAAAGATATCGTGTCGATATCATATCGAAGCGCTATCTTTTCTTTGGTAAACTTATCATCATTATCAATCATTCTCGGGTAAACTTATCATCCAAATGATGATAAGTTTACCCGAGAATTATTTTATATATGATTTGTAAATGATATATGAATCGCCAAAAAGGTTCATTGGTTAATGATATTGCTATTCCACGAAAAACGATATTAGTTCACTATAACATTTAAGTTGTCATAAAATGAGTTTTATTTTCTTAAAACTTTACATGTTTATGGGTGTGATTGGAGCCCTTATCAACCTCTTTGGGGCGGCAGGCTATTTTTTTTATGTTAGTTGACTATATTGGCTGTTAGCATACAAGATTTCAGAAATAATAAAATGAGTTTGATTTTCTTGAAATTTTACATGTTATGGGGGACTGATGCCTTTGTCACCCACTTTGGGGAGGCAGATTACATTTTTCGGTTTGTTTACTATATTGGCTATTAGCATACACAGTTTCAGCAGTAATAAAATGAGTTTGATTTCACTGAAAATTTACACACTTGAAGGGCTCCAGCGGCTAAAATTCCCCGGGGTACGTCGGCTGATCACAGATTTATGCATGTACAAAGAATTGTCTAGTATATAAAATGTAAATAATGAATCATACTGTGAGTGACAAATATAAAGCTTTTGGAGGTTTTTGTCAATACAAAACATTTTTTTATTGACAATTGCCCTCAAAAGCTTTAGATAGGTACCGAATTTTTCAATATGAGCACAGATATAGAAACCTAAGAAATTTTCCTTTTAAACATGCCCGATGTTGCTATACAGGTTAATGGTTCATCAATTGCAATGCATTTTTCCATAAAAGAGGCGTATACACTTGATCCGAAAAATGGGAACATATAATTGTATCTAAAATACGTATGTCAAATTATATCGAACTAAATATGATTAGAATTCAATGAATTCAATTCAACACCCGAGTAAAAGCATTTACATGTATTATTTTATATATGTTACTGTATGATAGTATATATAAAATTTGTTCCCTCAAATTTTGTTTAATACGATGTCACATATAATTAGACGTTATTATATTTAATTTCATATTCAAAAATATGTATTCCATTTTGGATAAAACGATATCTTGACCTATTCATAGTAATATGTAAAGATATATCGTTCCGTACCAAAAAAAAAAGAAAGGAAGATATTTTATATATAAAACTATATATTGTAGCATTCAACGTCTGATGGCTGCAAATTAGTATATACCGAAATTAAAAAGTGTGTTTTTAAAGTTTTTGGACAAAGTAGAGTTTAAAAGTTTGGCAATGGGAAAAACATTTATAAAATTTTCGTAGATTAATTTTATTTCTTACTCTTAGTACTGAAAATTTTATAAATATATTTTCAAAAACATGCTCAGTATTACTAAATTTTGAGCCCAATTTTGTAGACAAATTCAAAAAAATACGAACTTTAACTATTCCTTATTTTTTTTTATTTTCCCATTATTAACTGGATAATACGCATCGTTTGAGTAATTTTGCGTCAAATTTAAAACTTTCGGGACACCATAATTTATGGTAAGACTTAAAAAAGGTTTAGCGGGAACTTTTTCGAAAACCGCAAAAAAGTAATAGGTTTCTTAATATTTTTGTATGAACTTAACGGATATGATAGTATAAACATGCATTTGTATGAAATTGTATATATTTTCATGCAATCATACACAAATATGTAACATTTAGTGCAATTTTACCAGACTAATTATATTTAGATGTATACGATTACATACAATGATATACATTTATATCACGTCAAAATCCGGATACAAACATATCAGGTATTTATGTAATAATATCCATTTTACCAGTTTAGATATAAACTGATAAAATTATATAAAACACTGATACAATCTAATACAATTCTATTGAGTTATAATTCGGATGAAGTTCTACTGATTGCATCAGATTAGATCTAAACCCATACAAGCAGATTAAATTATATGGGCGGCACATATAAATTCATATGACTACATAAAGCTGCATAAAATTTGTTATAATTCAGTAATCAAAGCGTTGCCCCTCATATATTTCTATATAACTTGGTATGGAATAATATCCCTATGGGGAATGAGGAGTCAATTGACCTTAAAGTGACTGGCTAAAGAAGGACTTATCACAGGACTGGTATAATTTAAAGCTGAAGTGGGTTAAGCAGTGTCAATTGTCCTAAAATTACAAATCCTGTGACTGGTAAAGGGAGGAGATACCACATAACCAGAATGCTAATTAACAAGAAAAAGGCAGTTGGACAGAATTTTACCCATTGGAAGCTGTTTCGTTTTCGTTAATTTTATACGACATGACCCTTTGCGACAGTCTTGTGGTATGTCCATCTTTGGTTAGTCCTGTGGCATGCCACTATGTGGTTTAAAGCAGGACAAATGACCCCCTCCAATGACAAGCCAATGTTAAAGTTGCCAGTTGTTTACATAGGGTAGGGTTTAACAGAACAACATATTTTTAATGTTGGTTCACATGAAGTTTTATATAAATTAATGTACATTTATGTCGAATTATATACGAAAGCATATATAACTTAATATTGTATATATAATAATAAGGTACATTAAGTATATTCCATATACGACAATATAAAATAATATATTGCCACATATATCCTCATATAAAATTTTTTAAAAAACACAAATCTATATGCAATTATATACAAATGTGTATGCTTTAACATATATGCATAATGACTACATATGCACTCAAAAAAATAAGTTCGTAGAAAAGTTAGTAAAACATGTTGTAAATCAGGTATACTATTTTTCAGCAAATTTTTTGCTAACATTATGTTTTAAACTAAAATTTTAGTTATACTTATTCAACACTTAACTGTTTTGAACTAATGTTTTACTAATATTTTACTAATGTTTTACTAATTTATTTTGCTAAAAAATTTGTGTTGATTAGCACATCAATAGTGTGAACGAACACCAGACTGAAAGATATACTCAGAATGAATTAAATGTCACGGCATGTCACTATGTAGTAGTGACGAGGAAAATTATACTAAAAAGTACAACTCTAGTAAGACATAATATAAAAAAATCAACCATGGAAGATTTTTGTATCTGTTTCTCATACATAACACAAAATTGTGGATTAAAACAACTTAAAATTTTCGTCGTCATCGGCTTGTGAAAGTAATTGTCTATTAATTAAATAAAAGACAAAATAAAATATTTAAATTTAATAAACTAAATGTTTATATATGTTAATAATCTTGTGTGGTAAAATCGCAAACAAATATGCATATGTAGACAGACTAAAGAGAAAGACAAAGACATACATATTAGGTAGATTTTTCTGTTTCCTTTTTCTTATTGCAAAAAAGGGTTGTATATGTTATATTTTTTTTTTTTTTCGTTTCTATAATTCTCTGCGGCATTTGCGTTCCTTTAAAAGATAGCATCATTTAGACAATAATTGATGTAAGTAGCTCAAAGACAATTTCGTTTATGTTATGTTGTTTTTAGATATTACATTAATTCATATCGTCAATTTGGGAGTATGAACATTTTGATATTTTGTAACGTATTGTAAATTATTTTAAAAAGAATCACAAAAATATGTTTTATGATTTTCAGCAAATAAATTAACTGAAGTATAATTTTTCTAGTTTCGAGTTTTTTTCAGTCTACTAATATTCTGCAAAAATTTTATTAATTTTTAGCAAGGGTTTTTTAATTTCTAATCTACTAAGTGTTAGCAAAACTTCTGCTGAATCTACTAATTTTGCTGCTAAAAATTTTGCTGACATTAACAATTTTTTTGCAAGCACCCTCCTGATTTTTCGCTGACTTTACTAACTTTTTTTGTTTGAGTGTAGGTAAAAAAGATATTATAAAAATCTGTAAAAGATTTTCAATTTGACTTCACTATTTTTGTACTAATTTGTAGTACAATATATTTTTTTGGTAACAACGTTTGTAATTTACATCTTACATGAATACTGAACTTTTTACTAATTTTAGCTGCTAATTTCAGCAAAACATTTTACTAATTTTTTAAAAACGAGTGATAAAATTAGCAAAAACTTTATCTATTTTAAAAAATGTTATATTTAAACAAATTTTATCCTTAATAAATAAAACAACAAATATACCATAACGGGATTATATTAATATAACAATAAAGTCTAAATGCACTCAGGGAAAAAAAATTATCATATTGATGAAATAAATACGACAAAGAGATTGATAAGAATTGACGGCAAATATTTTATAGTTCTTCACCATTTCATTAAATCGTTTTAATCTATGTGAAAACAATTTTATTCGAGGAAAATCAACTTATTATTGTACGGGAGTATTCTATTCTAAACAGATGACTTGGCTTAATTTACAGGAAATATTTCCTTTGCAGGAAAATCAACTATTATTATCAGACCTGTTTTGCTAATTACACTGTGCTAGTTCAAAAACGTAACAAGCAGGGCACCCGGCGGGTAAAGCTAATTCGAGTACGCTGAATCCAGTGGTGCTAACCGTTTTTTTAGGTTAGCTCTCGTTTAAAAAATAATTAAGATTGAAAATTATGGTTCCAAGTACCTAAAAAAACCAATTTTTTTAAGTTTTTTTTACCATTTATTGATTTTAAATGTATGAAATTGAGAACATTTTATGAAACAACATCAACAATAAACTATTTGAAACAAAATTTAATTGACTACAACAATTTTAAAGTGATTTATAATTTTTTTTTTTTAATAAATAAATTTTTGCATGATTTTTTCAATTTTCATTTCCTGATTCTTCTATATCATTATCTTCCTCTTGCAAATTCCAACAAATGTCACCTAAAAGTGAATGTAGCTTTTTGCCACTATACCAATGTTCGAGCCTTGCAGTCACTTGATGAAAACGTTCGCCATGTTCATCGGAACAACATTATTAAATAACCTTGCAAAAAGTCTTGAATGTGATAATTTATTTTAATGCTTTTTTGTTTTTTGCTTTTGGTACCACGCCCATTTATCGCATTCCGCCCATTTTCAATTCGACTACCAATATTTGTAATTGATGGACTCGTACAAAATTTGAAGGCTACATAGCTAATATAGAACCCTAGATATTTAATATTAATATTAATTTTGTATATGAGCTTAATATTCACTTTGTATGGGAGCTGCCACGCCCACTGGTATGATCCCGCCCAATTTTCCCATGACTATTCATAATATAATCAACGTGCACAAATTTCTAAGACTCTGGCTATTATAGAACTGTAGATATATGATATTAAATATTTACTTTGTATGGGAGCTGACACGCCCACTGGTCCGATCACGCCCATTTTTCCCATGACTATTAACACTATCAAATAATCAACGTGCACAAATTTCTAAGACTAAGACTATTATAGTACTGTAGATATATGATATTAAATATTTACTTTGTATGGGAGGAAACCATAATTTTCAATCTTAATTATCTTTTAAACAAGAGTTAACCTAAAAAAACGGTTAGCACCACAGGATTCAGCGTACTCGAATTAGGTTTACCCACCGGGTGCCCCGTTTGTTACAAAAAAAAGTGTCCGATTCGAGCACAGTGTTATTAGTAAGAAAATAAGGCAAAATTTTAGTAGACAAAAAAATGTTAAATTTAAAAAAAAAATTAAGTTTTTCTGAGAATAAAATTGTGTTTCTTTGCTGTTTTTGTCTACAAATATTCAGCAAAAGATTTTGTTATATTAGCACATTGATTTGCTATTTCAATTAAGTAAAACTGATCTTCAATATAACTAAAATTTTGTAAATTGAAAAGGTTTTTTTTCTGTTCTTGTCTTTCTACAATTGGAAAACAAAAATCATATAATTTTAGTAGTTTTTTCTGCAATGTTATTTTTAACAAATTTTTAGTAGATATTTGCTCGTATAAGAATTAAAAAAAAAGTATAGCATGAATGAATCTTGGATCCGCCAGTGTGTCCATCATTGCATTCAAACATAAAATTACCTATTGTAGCGAAACATTTTAAGATTTTTTATTTTATTTTATAACAAATAACAAAATTTTTTATTAACTACTTACATTCAAGTTTTCCAATAAAATTTCCAGAAAATGTTATTGTTATTTCTGATGGGCAATTTATAACAAAGAGAAGAAAATCTGTAAATATAAGAGAAATTTATATAAATTTAGTGTTAATTGAAAGTAAAAAGGCTTAATAAAAAAATTATAACATAATTTATTTGCTTGTTTATTAATAAAAAAAAATATACTTTTGTATATGAAACATGTGGAATATGTACTAAACGTATGGGACAAAACTTCGAAACTGTCAACTTCATGATTGAGTTAGTTTGAAAGGAAAAAAAATAACTTTTCTCTAGTATCTTGACACAAAATAGCGAGCCGGTAAGAGGTTTGCATTTTACAAAAAAAATTGCTTTGTATTTTAATCTTTTCTTTTCGAAATTGATGATGATTTTTAGTAGCGAAGATTGATAGGATGCCGGTGAAAAACAAGTTTTTTGTTTTTTTTTTTTACTTAAACCCGAACACAGTGGTAAAATTGAGAAAATTTTCTTACAGTTTAAGTTTTTTAATGAATTTAAGAAAAAAAATTATTAAAAACAAAAACAAATATTTTGTGGGATTTTTTTATAAACAGCATTTATTGTATTTATAAGCACTTAATTATGCATATTTAGTCATTTTATATATAGATTTACTCTTTAGAAACACTTTCTTACGTATAAAAACAGTTACAATTTACAACCTAAAATAAATTAGCTGAATATTTATTATACACATTTAATAAAAATGTACATACATTGTGTGTATAAAATTACACACAATGTGTGTATTACTTGAAATTTACATACACAGAATAATTTTACCGATATTACAGTACGTAAAAAGTTATCTACTAAAAATAGGGTAAAGTTCAGCAAAAATATTTTATACTGTACACTCAAAAAAATAAGTTTGTAGAAAAGTTAGTAAAACATCTTGTAAATCAGGTATACTATTTTTCAGGTATACTATTACTTATTCAGCACTTAACTGTTTTGAACTAATGTTTTACTAATATTATACTAATGTTTTACTAATTTATTTTGCTAAAAAAATAGTGTTTATTAGCACATCAATAGTGTGAACGACAACCAGACTGAAGGATATACTCAGAAGGAAATAGATGTCGCGGCATGTCACGATGTAGTAGTGACGATGAAAATTATACTAAAAGATTTTTGTATCTGTTTTTCATACATAAAACAAAATTGTGGATTAAAACAACTTACAGTTTGAGTAGTCACCGGCTTGTGAAAGTAATTGTCTATTAATTAAATAAAAGACACAATGAAATATTTAAATTTAATAAAGTTTATATATATTAACAATCCTGTGTGGTCAAATTGCAAGCAAATATGAAATAGGCAGACAGACTAAAGCGAAATACAAAGACATACATCTTAGGCAGATTTTTCAGTTTCCTTTTTCGTATTGCAAAAAGGGTTGTATATGTTATATTTTGTTATTTTTTCGTTTCTTTTCTTTAATTCTCTGCCGCATTTACGTTCCTTTAAAAGAAACCATCATTTAGGCAATAATTGATGTAAGTAGTTCAAAGATAATTTCGTTTATGTTATATATAATTATTTCTATTGTTTTTAGATATTACATTAATTCATATCGTTAACGTATTGTAAATTATTTTAAGAAGAAACACAAAAATATGTTTTATGATTTTCAGCAAATCAATTAACTAAAGTATAATTTTTCAACAAATGTTTTGGGTTTTTTCAGTCTACTAATATTCAGCAAAAATAGCAAGGGTTTTTTTAATTTCTAATCTACTAAGTGTTAGCAAAAAATTTGCAGAATCTACTAATTTTGTTGACTCAGCAAAATTTTTTGCTGACTTTACTAACTGTTTTATTTGAGTGTAGTTTTTTAAATATTTTAAAGCAAAAATAAAAAATTTCAGTGATTTTGTTTTATTAAATGAATGACTTTTAAAACCCGGCCATGAGAAATCGATCTGAAATTTTCTTAATTAGTCTTAACATTTTGATTTTTTCAAATTCGTTTAAAACTGTGATTTGATATCCAAATTTGCGCAAAAATAGTCAAATTTGCCATACTGTGATCCCATTGCGTATGAGCGCTATTTATTTAATGTTGAAATAAATATCACTCATACGCCATAGGCTCCATCTTATAGCAAACTTCATAGAGCGTGTTACTTGAAAAAAAAATAATGGTAAACAGGGCACCGACTTTCATGCACTAAAAAATGTAAAATATGTGCTTAAAATACGCATTAAAAAAGCTAAATATTTAAATCTAAATATACTCTGAAAATATTCTCTAAAAATATAAAATTAGAAATTAAAAATCTAAAAGTATGCACTCAAAATTTGACGATTTTTAATAATTGTAATTATAACTTGCGAACATTGGTTTAAAAATAAAATACAATCTAAATTGCTTACAAGGTATGTATCCCGACCCGTACGCGGACCTACCGATCTTCATGAACATTAGATATGTTGTAGAGAATATAAATTTAAGGGACACGTATATTTTTAGCTGACCAATCTCATGTTTAGGAGTATTTAAGTGGGGTCAAAATTACCCCAATTTACGATTTTTTAGGTAAATTTTTTTCTATTCAATGTAACTATAAACAAATTTGGTATCAGCTGAAATATTTGTTGAAGAGAAATTCACTAGGGCATAAATTATTTCTAAATACTTTCAATTATTCTTGTAACTAATTAAAAAAAATGGTTTTTTATTAAGGAATTGTAGTCGCACGCTGCATACCGCACAGATGGTCCCGTGTTACACAGATGGTCCCGTGTTCGATTCCCGGTGACACCAACATAAATTTAAAAAAATAAAACATATAGGAGTTTTATATCCCTTATATGTATTGCAGCGCCCACCTTCGGTGTTCCCATAGCACTTAACTCCACTGAAGTAAAATAACGAATCAGGGCTATGAACCAAAGAGCTTCAAAGAGCGCCAACTCTCCATCAGGTGGCGAGCAACAGCTGTTCTAAGACTTATCATCTCGCGCAATTACAGTATTTCCATATTTGAAGCCCTTCATATTTCCATACCTTTTATCTGTCCTCTATCCCGTTTGCAAAAAAAGCAACGTATTAATAAATAGGAAAAATGTCTTGAGTGTTGCTTCTCTTTAAAAAAGAAATGCCTATTTAATTTAATCGAGGCGGTATCTGAAGTTTGTCCGTTATTCAATACTGCTTGGTTTTTATGCATCTTTTCTGGAAGAGCCTTTTTCCCCTTTATTTAAAATAATTACATAATATGGCCACTTGAGGCCCATTATATCGGACACTTGAGGCCACAAAAAAAAATTGCTTTGTATTTTAATCTTTTCTTTTCGAAATTGATGATTAATTTTAGTAGCGGTGACTGATAGGATGTCCTCAATCTAAGTTCCGTGAAAGGCTAGTTTTCTGTTTCTTTTAGTTAAGCCCGAAGACAGTGGGGAAATTGGACTTTTTTGAGAAAATGTGCCTACAGTTTAAATTTGTTAATGAATTATATATATATATATATATATATGTATGCACAGCGCATACTCTAGAGACATTTATTCATTCCCCCGCATAGTTTAGGGACATTTCCTTACTTTGGGGACTGTCCCCAAAGTTTTCGCGCCTTTTCATACATCTAGCGTTTAAGATGAGGACAATTTTGTCTATACACCGCATATTTCGGCGACAATTTTGGGCGTGTCCCTAAAGTATGCGCTACGCATACATATATATATATGTATATATATGTATGCACAGCGCATACTCTAGAGACATTTATTCATTCCCCCGCATAGTTTAGGGACATTTGCTTACTTTGGGGACTGTCCCCAAAATTTCCGCGCCTTTTCATACATCTAGCGTTTAAGATGAGGACAATTTTTTCTATACACCGCATATTCCGGCGACAATTTTGGGCGTGTCCCTAAACTATGCGCTGTGCATACATATATATATATATATATATATATATATATATAGAGACATTTATTCGTTCCCCCGCATAGTTTAGGGACATTTACTTACTTTGGGGACTGTCCCCAAAGTTTTCGCGCCTTTTCGCACATCTAGCGTTTAAGATGAGGACAATTTTTTCTATACACCGCATATTTCGGCCGGAATATGCGGTGTATAGAAAAAATTGTCCTCATATAATACGCTAGATATATGACAAGGCGCGAAAACTTTGGGGACAGTCCCCAAAGTAAGCAAATGTCCCTTATCTATGCGGGGGAACGAATAACTGTCTCTAGAGTATGCGCTGTGCATACATGTATAGATATATATATATACTAGCGGGCGCAGCCCGCTACGTTGTTAGCGTGCCTCAGACCTAGTTTTTGGGATGATGGATAAACTTGGCTTAATTCAAATAAAAACTTTTTCAAAAAGATTAAATAAATATTGCAATAATAATAAACGGAGTGCATTCGCTTTAGCCCACTCTAGGCTTTTGCCTATAGTGGCTGTCAGTAGACAGATTATCTATGCACCAAATTTCAATAAAATCGGCTTAGCCTTTTATTAGATACGGAAAAAGTGGGCATAAAAGGGCCACGCCCACCATATCGATTTTTTTTATAGAATATATTTACTTCCGGAGCTTCCACTATCTACATGCCAAATTTAAATAAAATCGGTTCGGCCGTTTATAAAATACAGAAAAAGTGGGCATAAAATAGCCACGCCCACCATATCGTAATTTTTTTTCACTCTCTATGTACCAAATTTCAATAAAATCCGTTCAGTCGTTTGGGCGTGATGGGCGTAATATTAATCAGGATAGTGAAAATGTGGGCGTAAAAGTGCCATGCCCACAATATCTAAATGTAATATAACTTAAAGTGCTTATCTGTGATATCTTTTTCTGGGTATAAAATATCAATTACATAGCATAAGCCATATCGAATATAGCGAAAAAGTGGGCGTAAATGTGCCACGCCCACCATATCGAAATCAAATACAGCACATATTACTTGTCAGATTGCCTACTATCTGTGTACCAAAATTTAATAAAATCCTTTAAGCCATATAAAAGATAACAAAAAGTGGGCGTAAAACTGCCACGCCCACCATATCTTAATCTATTATAGCAAATAGTGCTTATGAGTCATCCCAACATCTGTGTACCAAATTTCAATAAAATCTGTTCAGCCATATAGAAGATTGTGAAGATGTGGGCGTAAAAGTGCCACGCCCACAATATCTAAATTTGATATAGCTTAAAGTGCTTATCTGTGACATCTCTTTCTGGGTACCAAATATAAATTGCATCGGTAAAGCCATATCGAAAATAGTGAAAAAGTGGGCGTAAAAGTGCCACGCCCATCATATAAAAATTTCATATAGCCTATAGCTCCTTCCAGACCGCCCACTATCTATGTGTCAAATTTGAATAAAATCGGTTCAGGCGTTTGGACGTGATGCTCACACAAACAAACAAACAAATAAACAAACAAACAAACCAACAGTCATTTTTATAATATTAATAAGGATATATATATATATTAGGGCGGGTCGATTTGTAGGGAGTGAAAAAATTCACCAATTTCCCTATGATTTCCGTATTCTATGGGTTATTCCATGAAAATTTGCCAAAGAACCATACCTCTATCGTTAAAACGAGTCCCCTACTTTTTGTTGGTAGATTTTTTTCCAAAATTGACGTTCATATGAAATATTACCTACACGTTCACATCCATAACTCAAAAACTTTAATCGCCAGTAGGCGCGTTGGAAAGGTGAGCTCATTTTGATCAATTTACAAAAAAAAATCTTCAACATTGGTCTAACGGTTCAAAAGTTACGGGCATTTTTGTCCAAATTTTGGACCATTTTTTCCATTTTTTTTATGATTTTGTCCAAGAATATTACTTTCATGGCCATTTTTTTGGCTCAATTCATTATTTAATTCAATTTACAATTCAAAACGAAGAGTTTAAGCCCAAATTTATCGAATTCGGTTGATTAATTCATGCGATATTGCTAAAACAAAATAACACATAAAACCAACTTTTTGATTTTTTTTTCCCTTTTTATTTTTTTTTCTACAAAAATTCAAATTAAGAGATAATAAAGTATCTATCAACCTATTATCAAAAAAAAATATTCAATTTGAGTGTAGTAAAAGACAAAATGTGAAAAAAAAACATTATTTTTTCTGAAAGTCTTGTTTGCTTTCAAGTCTGGGTGTTTTCGTACGGCTTTCTAATGTCGTCGCCACAGCGCCTTCTACATTCTTTTCTGCAACTCGTTTAGCAGTGGCAGCCAGCAATTGGACATGTCTTTCCGTTCCTTGAATGTGTAAAGGAATTTGTGGATCATCGAACGGTGGCACTTCGTAATTTAAATATCCCTCCAAATGTTCATACGAATAACTTTGCGTAAACGGTGGTTCGAATAAAATGGTATCGTCATTTAAATCAATCATATTTGTATATTCCGTACAATTAAAGTTTATAAGAGATTTTTTATAAACTCTAAGTTCCGTTGGGTCGACAATATCTCTTCGTAATGTAAAATCTTCTTTATAGCAATGTTTCGTTTTTCCATTCTATCATCAAACAACATAGATAGCAAGATATTTTCTGAGTGTGCAAAATATGGATTATCTTGAATTACTGTATTTACAACTCCAAGTAAATTCGGTGGTAAAAATCGTGTCCAAGTAATAAATCTAAAAAGTAATATACTACCGTATGCGGCAGAGCTATAATACTTAACATTGAAATACATTGGCGTGTATACTTTTATTATATAGTTAGCTAGAATTTTTAAATTTTCAGTTGGACTATTAGTTGTCACATAAAACCGTAATAATCTATTGGCTTTGGTCAGCCAACGAGAATGTGCAATCGGCCCTGGTTTTATGTGAGACAAGTCCGCAGGAACCACACCATTAGAAATTGCATTGGCCATTAACATCGAGTACCTCGAATCAGTAGATAATTCTTCTGGATTTAAATCACCAGGAGGCATATTTTCAAACACATAACACAGGGTATGCACCCTGTGAAAAAATATGCCAATTATGTAAAGCGGAAATCAGTCCAGTCGTAACGTAAAGTTCGTAAGCTTCGTAAGTCAAAAAAATTGAGCCAAAAAAATGGCCATGAAAGTAATATTCTTGGACAAAATCATGAAAAAAATGGAAAAATGCTCCAAAATTTGGACAAAAATGCCCGTAACTTTTGAACCGTTGGACCAATGTTGGAGATTTTTTTTGTAAATTGATCAAAATGAGCTCACCTTTCCAACACGCCTTCTGGCGATTAAACCCTAAACTATGCGTGGGAACGAATAAATGTCTCTAGACTATGCGGTGTGCATACATATATATATATATGTATGTACACCGCATACTCTAGAGACATTTATTCATTCCCCCGCATAGTTTAGGGACATTTGCTTACTTTGGGGACTGTCCCCAAAATTTTCGCGCCTTTTCATACATCTAGCGTTTAAGATGAGGACAATTTTTTCTATACACCGCATATTCCGGCGACAATTTTGGGCGTGTCCCTAAACTATGCGCTGTGCATACATATATATGTATGCACAGCGCATAGTCCAGAGACATTTATTCGTTCCCCCGCATAGTTTAGGGACATGTCCTTACTTTGGGGACTGTCCCCAAAATTTTCGCGCCTTTTCATACATCTAGCGTTTAAGATGAGGACACTTTTTTCTATACACCGCATATTCCGGCGACAATTTTGGCCATGTCCCTAAAGTATGCGCTACGCATACATATATATATATATATATATATATATATATATATATATATATATATATATATATATATGTATGCACAGCGCATAGTCTAGAGACATTTATTCGTTCCCCCGCATAGTTTAGGGACATTTGCTTACTTTGGGGACTGTCAACAAAATTTTCGCGCCTTTTCATACATCTAGCGTATAAGATGAGGACAATTTTGTCTATACACCGCTTATTTCGGCGACAATTTTGGGCGTGTCCCTAAACTATGCGCTATGCATACATATATATATATATATATTGTTAATAAAGCCGACTAAATTCCAAATCGATTGCTCGTGAGCGATTTTAAAATCTCATATATTTTTATATTATTAATAAATTGGAAAATTTAGCGAAATCATATTTTTTTATTTTTCTGGTTTTACAAATTTTTAAGTTAAGTTGGTTGAACTTTTTCTTAACCTCTGTCTACACAATATGGCCCTGCAACCCGGTCCGAACATATTTGCATGTATTCACAGCGGGTGACCGAACTAAAAATTTCACTGAATCTTTTTCACTATTTTTTTTTCGATAATTTATCGTGGAAAAGTAAAATAATAAAGTTTTAAGAGAGTCCTACCTCTTAAAACATGACTTGTACTTGAACTGCCGCTACTGATCGCAATGTTTTACAATAATTTTAAGAAATGCAAGCAACATTGAGCCTTTGTGCAGACAGTTTAGAAATTTTGTCCCATATTTTGAGTCATTACATATCAAACCGAACGATTTTTTTTCATCACAATTTGTATTTGCTTTAAAATTTTCCAGGCGTCTTCTTAAAAAAAAAAAAAAATATAAAGGAGTTATTTGTGTTTAAAGTTAATGTATTTTAAATTGATGTATTTTAAAAACTATTGAAATTGATGAATTTTAAATACTGTTGGGCCGATTTTAAGTGTTGATGTGTTATTTTAAAAGTCTTTTTACTCCACTTTTTCCATTTATACTAATTATCTATGTTGCCATTTTTTTTTTTAGCTTTTAACTTTCGTTTGTAATTTTTACCACATCATACCCCACTTAATAAATACTGAACTTTTCAGTTTGGGACTGCGCACAGTTTTTCCAAAAGCACTTCTTTTGAGCAAATAACATTTTAGACCACAGTTATTAACCAATTTATAAAATTCTTTTTTTATTTTAATTTACAAAATTTCGCACAAACCTGTTAGGCCGGATTTATGAATTTTTAGTTTTATATATTTTTAATTTTTATTTTCCCTCCACCGGAAAAACAATCAAAACTTTATGGGATTAATTAAAGTTATTTTAATACTTTATTGACTCATTTAACAATATTTATATTTTCTATTTATTTCTTTCTTTTATGATCAATTTTCTTTTCAAAAATTTGACATTTTCTTTTATTCTATTGCTAGTACGAGGGCGGATCAATAAGTCCGTGACTTTTTGAACTTCCCTCGTAGTTATATGAAATGAAACACTGCTCAAGTACCACCTGTTAAAAGACTACTGTCAAATTTTGAGCAAGTTCCGTCATTTACTTTGCGTTTAACAGCTGTTCAAATCATATAACCTCGTGGATTTTTTTAAAAATGGAAAAAAGTAAATTTCGAGTGCTCATTAAACATTATTTTTTGCAAAAAAAAGAACCAAGGAAAAGCTTGATAAATACTATGTGGACTCTGCACCATCGATTTCAAATTTAAAAAAGTGGTTTACTGACTTTCGTTGTGGTCGCACAAGTACAAATGACTCTGAGCAATTGAGGTCAATACACCCGAATATGTCGAAAAAATCCACGATATTGTGTTGGCCGATCGAAGAGTAAACGTGCGTGATGACATAGGCATTTCATATGGCAGTGTGGTTTCGATTTTAAATGATCAGTTGGGTTTAAGAAAGCTGTCTCCAAGATGGGTGCCGCTTTTGCTCTCAATTGAACATAAACGTTATCATGTGAAAACTTCAAATGATTGTTTGGAGTTCTTTAAACTCAAGTCGAATGAGTTTTTGCTGCGTTTTGTAACTGAAACATTGATCCATTACCACACTACGGAGACCAAGCAGCAGCGTAAACAATGGATTTCTCCGGGTGAACCGGCTCCGAAGAAGGCCAAGTTAAGTTTGTCGGCCAATAAGGTGATGGCAACAGTTATGCCAACTTATTGGACCGATTTAAAGAGGATTTAAAAAAAAACGACCCCATATGGCCAAGAAAAAAGTTCTGTTTCTACGAATTGGTACCTCATATATTCTCCGGACTTTTTCCTATTTCCAAACCTAAAGAAATGGCTCGGTGGAAAGAGATTTAACTCTAACGATGAAATTATTGATCAAACAAATGTCTATTTTATGGACCACAGATGGCTCAAAGCATGCGAATGGTGACACTGGTGCGGGTGTCTGTGGATCAGGTTTCCAACGAGCCTTACCCATGGGTAGATACCCCTCCATTTTTCAGGCAGAGATTTTTGATATCTGTGTCTGCGCGGAGGAGTGTCTACGAAGGGGCACTATTAGATCTCGCATCTACATTCTTTCTGACAGTCAGGCGGCATTAAGGGATTTAATGTCCTATGAGGTGTCATCTGGTCTGGTCATGGAATACATTCTGGCTCTTAACCGACTTGGCGGGCGCAACTCGCTTACCTTAGGGTGGGTTCCTGGGTCACGAGGGGCATGAGAGCAACGAGAGGGCAGCTTGTCTTGCGAATCCCTTTATTGGCCCTGAACCATTCTGTGGTATACCTTTGGGGTATGTTAGGGAGAAGCTCGGGTCGTGGAGGGAATCAGAATTCTCTCTCTATTGGAAAAAATCTCTTGGCCAACGACAGGCTAAGAGATTAATCTCTTTTTCCAGTGCAGGATCGAGGATACTCTTGTCCCTCGGGAGTGGTAACTTGAGTGCCCTGGTGTCTTACCTGACTGGACACTGCAATCTCAGATACCACCTGCGCAAAAGGGGTCTTTCGGGCAGGGATGTGTGTAGGTTTTGCGAACTGGTAGCTGAGACATCGGAGCATGTTCTTTGCGAATGTCCGAGGCTTTGTGAAAGGCGTGTCAAGTTTCTTGGCGATCGCTTTGTCTCCCCTTCGGACATTATGAAGGTTTTGCCTAATAGGATTATTGGCTTTATAGGTAGCTTGAATCTTTAGGGTAACTTTAGGCAGCACAAAAGACCTAAGTTGGTCGCGGTGCATAGTGCCATATAATCTAATCTAATCTATGGACCTCGAAAAATCCTATTTTTTGGAAGGGATACAAAAATTGGAGAAACTTTGGACTAAGTGTATTGAGCTAAAAGGAGATTATGTTGAAAAATATTTTTATTTTTGTTTGCAAAAAAAACTGTGTTTAATTCAAAAAGTCACAGACTTATTGTTCCGCCCTCATATATTGCACTTGATTTAATTTTAGTGGATATTTATTACTTATTTTTTTAAACCTCATATTGTCAAATTTATTAATATGTTTATATTTTTGTTAAATTTTTTCAAAAAGTTGTTCAATATTTTTACTGTAGAATTAATTCATGTTTTAATGTACTTATAAGCATATTAAATTAAACGTATTTTTATCTTATGCCGATCCTGATAACCAATTATTATTATTATTTTTATATTTTTTTTTTTTTTTTGAGGCTATAATGATAAATCTTTTTTAATTCAAATATAATGCTAGGTAAGGTCATTGGTAGAATTTGGGTATTCTAGCGTATTTCGTTGAAATTCATATAAATAGACATATGAATTTCAACATTTGTTTTATCGATAAAAAAAATTATCTTTAGTATGTTTTTTAACAAAAAGTGATAAAATTGTAATATTATGGTAATACAAATTGCAAACTGCATATAAAAATCCAACGCACAGTTCTAGAATGGCCAAATAAAAATCTAAATTCTGCTTAATGATTTTTATTGTGTTCCATTTTAATTTAACTAAAGTAAAATACACTATGCTATTATTATTATACATTTAAATAAAAATTATTTAAATTAGAAATTAAACATAACAGCCTCAAAAAAAAACTAGAAATAATTGGTTATGAAGACCGCTAGAGGATTAAAAAACATTTAATTTAAGATGCTCACAAGTATATATTAAAAAATGTATGCATTTTATGATAAAAATATACCACCACTTTTTGAACATTTATTTAAAAAAAAGTTCAACATATTTAATACATTTGATAAAAAACGACGTTTAATAGGAAAGTGATAACCATTAACTTAAATTAAATAAAGTGCAAAATACTGACACATAAAGATGATAAAATTTACCCCACCCACATGTCCTAATTTGCCTACATGTTTTTAAACATTCCCTCTTTTTTCCAATATCTAAAAAATTTGTTCCCAAAATTTTTCGCTACACCATAAACTTATGGAATTTGCCATACAATACAAGTAGAATAAACTGTTTTTGTAACAGAATAAAGATCTTTAATTCGTGTGTTTTCAAACGCGTAATTAGCATGTAGGTGTGAAAATCATAGTAGTTATTCAATCTAACCAAAGTAAGAAATAAAACAAAACATTAAATTTGTTTACTCAATTATGCATTTAGCAAAGAATAGGTCGAATAAAGCAATTATGAGGTATTCGATTGAAAACGAATTCCGAATCTCTACTACTAGGCCTTGGTGCGAAGGGTCTTACCAATTTATTTGGCATAAAAAATAAACAATTAGTTCTTCTACCAAATTTTCTTTCGTTGCCTACTTTATGCGATATACGCAAAAATAGGTTACGAGTAAATCTCAAAAAGTAGTGCATAAAATGTGTAAGTTTATGTGTAAATTATTAACTACATCTTAAAAATAACATTTGTAGTTATGTTATTTAATAAGATGTACACTCAAAAAAATAAGTTAGTAGAAAAGTTAGTAAAACGTCTTGTAAATCAGGTATACTATTTTTTAGCAATTTTTTTTGCTAAAATCCTGTTTTCAGCTAAATTTTTGTTATACTTATTCAGCACTCAACTGTTTTATACTAATGCTTTACTAATATACTAATGTTTTACTAATTAATTTTGCTAAAAAAAATTGTGCTGATAAGCACATTAATAGTGTGGACGACAACCAGATTGAAAGATATACGCACAATGAAGCAGATGTCGCGATGTAGTAGAGAAGAGATGTAGTAGAGAAGAGGAAAATGATACTAAAAAGTACAACTCTAATAAGACATATAAAAAAATCAACCATGGAAGACTTTTGTATCTCTTTTTCATACATAAAACAAAATTGAGGATTAAAACAACTTAAATTTTGCGTTGTCACCGGCTTGTGAAAATAATTGTCTATTAATAAAATAAAAGACAAAAGAAAATATTTAAATTTAATATGTATTTCTATAATAAATGTTAATAGATTAATAAACTAGTGTGGTCAAATTGCAAACAAACATATACAGACATGTAGACAGAGTAAAGCGAAAGACAAAGACACACATTTTAGGTAGATTTGTATGGTTCCTTTTTCTTATTGCAAAAAAAAGGGTTGTTTTTTTCGTTTCGTTTGTTTTTGTTTATTTTTTCTTTTCGTTTCTATAATTATCTTCGGCAGTTGCGTTCTTTAAAAGAAAGCATCATTTAGACAACGATTGATGTAAGTAGTTGAAAGAAAATTTTTGTTATGTTATATATATTTATTTCTATATATTTTCAGATATTAAATTAATTCATGTCGTCAATGTGGGAAAATTTTTATATTTCGTAATTATTGTAAATTATTTTTAAAAGAATCACAAAAATATGTTTTATGATTTTCAGCAAATATATTAACTAAATTACAATTTGTTTATAATTTTTTGCGTTTTTTTCAGTCTACTAAAATTCAGCAAAAAATTTATTAAATTTTACCAAGGCTTTTTTATTTCTAATCTACTAAGTGTTAGCAAAACTTTTGCTGAATCTACTAATTGTGTTGCTAAAAATCAGCTCGCTGATTTTCAGCAACAGATTTTGCTGACATTAGCAATTTTTTTGCTAGCACCCTCCTGACTAAAATTTTGCTGACTCAGGAAAATTTTTTGCTGACTTTACAAACTTTTTTTTTTGAGTGTAGCTATTTTCATTTTTCTGAAAATCTTAACTGCAATACATATTGGTCTTATTAAAACGCTTTAACACTAATGCCAAGTATATTCTTTCGGCCAAAGTCATTAAAATCCGTTTATTCGTTTTCAAGTTAAGATGATGTCTTTTGAAGTTATCCTGAAGTTATCGTGATGGAGTCCTGGCTGCTATTGTACTAAATTAGAGACTTTAATCTCTATCTCTATCTCTGTATCAACGGTTTTCATTCAACTTGAAAATGTTTTTAAGGTTTTTGAAAATTGTGTGTTTTCAAACAACAATTACACGGTTATAAGTGTTGTAAACATTTTCCAAAAATTTATAAAATGATAGAAATTTTTTTATAGAAATTTTTTTAGTTCCCCTAGTTTTAAAATTTTTTGTCGTAATTTTGAAATTTTAAAAATCTGTAATTTTGAAAACCTAAGTTTTTTAAATCTGTTATAAGCATAAAATTTTGTATGAAAATTCGTATTGTTTTATATGAAATATAATAGTAAATGCATTATAACCGGTGTTCGTTATAACCGTATCCCACTGTATTTTTAAAATGTTCCCAAAATTTTAGTTTAGACACTTTTCTGAATCCAAACCGTGCACTGTACACAAAAAGTTTCTTCCCAAAGAATGTTATAAATGCTGATTTCAGCATTCTGATTTCGAATGCTGTAGGCATACCGGATTCGAGCACTTGGAACAGAAAAAACGAGTTAGTCGGCGTATTTTGTCATCTCCCAATGTACACAGCCGACAACGTTTTCTCTTTTGTAGAGTATCAGCACCACTTGGGCTAGGAACTACTACTGAAAACTGAAATGAAAAAGAAAAACGAGGAAAATGAGATGTAATGAAAGGCAAATGTTATATTAATCAAACTTACATTTAGTGGTCTTCCAAAATACGATTCCATGGCCAAACGAGTGTTGAACTGTTTCATGATGTGAATGTTGTTCATTCGGTTTTCAATATTTGGAAGAACCAATGAATCAGCTAACGTAGTGAGAAATTTTCTTCTAGCATTATTTTGATTGAGACCATCAACTTCCTTGCAAATACAAAATGCAGCCAGTGCCATGGTGTCCAACATGTTGCAGAAAAACGCTAAAGTCCATCGTCTTGTTGACCGTTTTGTAGTAAAATGTGTAACCATTTGGTCCATACAATCTACGCCTTTATTTTCATTGTAAAATAAAATTGCTTCGGGTTTCATTGCTTCCCCTTCACAATGTTTCGTATAATGAACGGTCGAAAGTAGGTTCACACATTTATTTTTTTTTTGGCACGTAGCTGCAAATTGATATCAAATTTTCGTGGAATCCAAATAACGACGACATAACAGGACGAGAACGATCTTTTCTCATTTCGTTAGGAATACATCTTTTATTGGAGCGAATGCTACCAACATATGCCAGACCAATTCTGGCCAGACGCTTTACTCCTTCTAAAGTAGTAAAAAAGTTGTCAGCTACAACTGTACGGCCAGTATTGCTGTACGGCTTTGCGAGTTGTATCAAAACATTTTCACCTTGATTCACTTCCCGTTCTTCTCCTTCTTGTCGGCCGGTATAGAGCTTTCCTTGCAGTGGATATTTTGTTTTGGAAACGCAAGCCCACCAAATTTTGATGCCATATTTCGCTGGTTTTGATGGTATGTACTGAGTAAATTTAGTTTTTCCACGATATGGGAACAGTTGTTCATCAATTGTTATGCTGGCATGCGGACTATAGTTTTTGGCAAGATTTTCATTTAGCTTTTGTGGTTTGCATATTATTGTGGGAATAACCAGCTGCCAAAAGAATGCCGACGAATGCGTCTAATTCAGTTGCGGTCAAATCTGTCCAAACTTTTTGTTTTTTGCTGGGATTAGCTGCATTCCACTTTTCGACTACAGCTTTTCCATGGCGATTCGTTTCAGAAATGATAATAAATGTTATATTTGGTGTGAAAAATTTTTTGAACACCTCAATTGGAACACTGTTTTGTTCCTTCGGACCAGGTCGAAAACGCATGATATTGTGCGGACGCAAACGAACTCCTCTATTTGGTTCATTTTTACACCATATAGTACCGTCCTTACCAACAAAAGAATCTTCGGTAGCATTCTGTTCTTCAATTTCTTCATCGTCGTCACTATCATCACTATCAAACATTTCATCTGCTTCGACAACGCAATCGTTTTCGACATCTGAGGCATCGCCATCGTCTGGAATATAATCGTCCATATCGTCGTCATCTCCTGGGAAGTCATCAATCTCATCATTTGCAACCACTTCTTCAGCGGCTCTTTCACGCTCTAACTCATTGGCCAATGCTTCTGCTAGTCGTGTATGGAAATTCACATTACCACTACTATATCGCGTATTATAACAAACTGTACTTCTTCACCCATTTTTTTTTTTTTCGAATAAATAAAAATTCCTCCGTAAATTATTGTCTGTACCTTTCAAAGATCACTATGCAACTGAAGCGAAAAATATAAAAACCAAAAAAAAACCTTGTTTGTGTTTGCTTTCATTACTGTGAGAGTGATTGAGAAAAAAAAAGCAGAGAAAAATTAAAAATACCAATAAAGTACAGTACTCTTCATATAAAATGTGTGTGTATCTGGCCAGATACATGCGCTACGTATACGATGTATAGATGAAAAAATCCACATAAATGTTGTTTCTTGTTTTTTTTTTATTTTTTTTTTTTTCATAAAACGATAAATAACAATATTTGTAGAGGGTACCTGGACACTCAAACCCCTAGCTAAATTAGAAATATATTTAAATCACAGTTAAATTCGTAAAATATCTGGCCAGATACATGTGCGTCACGGAGGGTTAATCTCGATATAATTTTTGAAAATTTGTTAAACAAAGGTTTAATTTTTTTGTTGGTTTCTGACGGGACCAATAGGATATTAAGCATTTAGGCTGTTTGCAAAATTTTTCGTTTTTACATACAATATTTGTAGACAAAATTAGTAATTTTGCGTTTTTATACATATTTTTGTTACTTTTTGTATGAAAATATTAATTTTTAAAATTTCCCTACATGTGAACTTTTAGGAAAAATACAAACAAAAGGAAATTTGCAGTACAATTATCATTACTGGCAAAAACACAAAAACTGCCATAATTTTTTCAATGTTTAAATATTTGCAAAAACCAATACGTCATTCATAACCCTTAAACCACCAGAAAATTTTAACTTTGCGTGTAATTTGATTTTTGTGAAGACCGTCTGTAGACGGTCTTAGTGGCTTACGGGATAATATACATAGCGTAACAAAAATATTAATGTGCACCAATAAAAATTTTTTTGTAAGATTTTTCTATTTGCTATATATAAGTAATAAAAAATATGCCTCCTGAAATAAGTATTATACAATAGTTAGGAAATCTGAAAATGTATCAGTATTGGAGAAAAACACAAAGTCCCAAATTACGCTACGTCCCAAATTACCCCAACCTTCCCTTACTTTTCGTAATATTTCAGGACATTTTCAGAGTAATTTAAATTGTATTACAAAAATTTCTTCAATGGAATGTCTAGTTTAACAAACATCCGTCGTTCGTGTCAATTTGACACCATTTTCCAATGCATATGTCATTGCCCTTTGTGTCATATTGACACAAATACCGGATGCGTGTTAAGCAGAGTGATGAAATTCTACAATTTTTTGTTATATATAAAATTTATGAGTATAGAATAATTGGTTGTGTAATGTAAATATAAAAACCTCGATATTTAAAATTTTCCAAATGAAAAAAAAAATGTTGACTAATTTGTATTTAGCGTACATAGATCAATTAATAGTAGTGCCATTGGAAATATGTATCTTTCCACAGTTTCTGAATATTGTAATGTTATCTACTTAACCAGGCCTACAACCTACTCTAGGTCAGTTGATAAGTATATTAAATTATAATTATTTAAATTTTTTGTAGCACCGTGTAATCTAACTTAACCATATATGAAATTACATCAGCAAAATAAATTGTAAGCATTTTAATGCCATTAACAACAATAATAACTTGTTGCCACAACGGGTTTTTTATTTTATGTGTATAACAAAGAGTCCTTTAATAGGGACATGGGAACTCATATATGAATTTATATTTATAGAATTTCAACATTTATACCAAGTATACCTAATCAAATAGGTTGCTAGTTTACTTTATTGTGATCGTTACAAATAGGGAAGACAAATTTGCCATTTCTGCTTTCCTTGTTTTTCAGCTTTTTCTTAAGATATTTGAGCTTTAAAATTGCCTTTTTCAGACATTCTTGGTCTAAAATTCTGTTTTTCTCAAAATTTTTTATCTTTTTTTTACCTTTTATGCAGTTTTGCCATATTTTGCTTTTTTAGCAATATTTTTTTGCCATGGATTTTTTATATTGATTATATTTTTTTTTTTTGCACACTAGAGTAACAGCTTTTTTTTTTTTTTTGTTTGCTAAATTTTTACCTCCACGTGATGGGCAATCATGTATTAATAATAGAAATCGCTTTCTCAGGTCATTTTGCAACAAAAACCTTCCGCATAAAGTGCATTTCCTTAAAACGCTTTCTTTCATTTTTTTTTACTTATTGTGTTCATTATTTCGCGAATTTTGATGTCTATATCGCGAAACAACGTTTTAATCTGTTTGATCACAATCCGCGAAACACGTCAAATTTGAAAACGTTTGTGTTCTTTAAGTTGGATATGCATCGTTATTGTCTAAATACGTTAAATTTTTAGCTAAATATTAATTTTTAGTTTAATTAAATAAAAAAAGGATTATACGGAAAACTTTTTGAAAACCGCGAAAAATAAAATTACTTTATATTTTTATGTGCTAGTATACGTCTAAGGTAACTAAAACTTGATAAATGTAAAAAAGTAAAAAGGTTTCAACTTCTAATAACCCGATTAAAATTAATATGATGCTTTATATAATCAAACGAAATTTAATATGAGTCTTAATACAGTTTTATCCGTGAAATGGGCATAATAATTAAATAACATCCGAATAATGACGCGATACAATTTAATACGATTTTATATAGCGGTATAAATTTCCAGTTTTTGATTTTAAAACGTCATGAAAATTCGAAATATCTATTAATCCTTTTAGACTTTAGCCGCTTGCAAAAGTTTTACAACTGTATAATTTGTAACAAATTCCATAGCAATTGGAAATTTTATTTAAAATAAAATTGTGTTTTTTTTTTAAATATGATATAATATCAAAATATATATTATTTTGCAATGTCTAGGTATATAAATATAACGTAATTATTAATTGGATTAGTTTTAGCGTATTCTAAATGCAATATACAATTATACGCAACTATAAATGGCATCATATTAATTTTTTTATACGAAATTAATTTTATGTATGAATTTATATAATTCTGTCCGGTTAAATGCACAGTCAGACAAAACCTTATAAGTGTATATAAAATAATGTATTATTTTATGCAAAAGTTTTAACTCGGGAAATTAAAGATTTATAACCGTCCAAAAAAACAAATTAAAAGCAAATATCCTATATAATTTGCCTGACACTCATAAGGAAGATTTTCCGATGGGTTCCCTTTGAAATTAATGAAATTCGGATTGGTGATAAAGCAGCAAAAATATATGAAAAACGTATCTATTTTTAAAATTGGTGGTGAAATTTAACACATCCTTGTATGTAAATATGTTTAAAGTATAGGAAATTTAGACTTATTTAAAAACAGCGTTAAAATGCTCGAGAAAACACACATTTTGAAAACCATTTTGACACTATGTCGTGGACCCCGGCTGCCGCATATTTGAATTATTTTAACAAATTATTCACTATTTTCCCCCCTTTTTCATATATCCGACTTTTTTTAAGATTGGGGGCTATACTTCATGTCTTGTATTAAAAAAATCGTAAATTTTCCAAGCAAGCGTGATTGTAGTCTGAAAGAAATAATAATAAAGAAAATATATAAAATTGGAAAATTTAAAAATATACCTGACATCGCCTAGGTCTTATTTAAACTAAATTATGTATTTTCAATTCACTTTGATTTATATTTTGGACAATTTCAAACACTTTTCAAATTGTATTTAATCAATTTTTTAAATAAAAACCCTTTAAAATGTCTTAAAAAAACTACATCGTTATAACACAAAGACTGGTTTAGCTGCTTGATTTTAAAATGTCGCATTTCAAGGAGCGCCGATAAAAATTTGTTTACATTTAGTCTAAAAAAAATTTGAGTCACATTGGACCACGTTAACACATTATGCATATCGATCAAAGTTTGAGGCTTAAATTTGTTTCAAAAAATATATGAGATTTCGTAATATATATCGTAAAAAAATACTGAAAACTATGTTACCAGATGCGTACGTAGCAAACCAAATTTATATTAAAAGATTGCACTGTAAGTAAAGTAACGACTTTTAGGGCACAAGTAAACTTAATTTTGAGTCTTAGTGGTATCTCCATTTTAAAAGATTATGTCAAAATACAGAGAAAAAATCATTGTCAAAAAATTTCATTTAAACTTTTGTTCGATTTCAAACTTACTTTCAATTAACTGTTTATTTGAACATGAATTTGGTATAAAAAAAATTTAAGTTTTTATAACGTATAATAACAACATTGAAACAAATGCAAAAATTTTAAAAAGTCGCCAAAATTAAAAAAATCGTTTAAAGTAGAAAATTCTCGTTTCGTTAATTTCGGTGATTTTTTTTAAATTTTTTTCGAATTTTGGAGTTTATTGTGGGACTTTTTAAATTTCTGCAATTTTGAGGATTGTTTTTTAAATTTTGGCAATTTTTTTTCAAATTTTGCTATTTTTTCAAATGGTCTCGATTTTTTTTAAATTTTGGCGATTTTTCTACAATTTTGGTGTAGGTCAATCGCGTAGTGTCTCATATATAAGTCGCAGAAAAGTTTGGGAGGCGTTACAAAGCCCAAGCTTCAGGAATTTAATTCGTATAGGCCGATTGAGGTACTGATGGCAGTTTTCGTGACATCATCTGTGTAAATTGGCAATTGGTGGAAGGCTTTTCGGAGGTAAATTTAAAAAAAAAAAAATCTTAGCTCCTAAAGTTGATGTCATCGGTTAAAAATAGCAAAGAATTGCGATCCTGCAAATATGTGCGTTCAAAGCTAGATAATCGCCGTTGGTCTCCAAGGTCAGTCACGGACTAGACCAATTGCTGCTAGATGGCTGACAAATACCGGCTTTTATCAAAAAATCGCATTCCATTTTAGCTGATGATAGCTTTTTCGGGAAACGACGTCGTGGTCGACAAAAAACAGACTGTTGAGTGACGTCCTGTTGAGTCACGTTATCGATAAGTGGGTTGCGCCGTGGGTCAATGAGCAAATTTTAGAACTTGAGAAAGTCAGCGCAGATGATAGGTGAAGTGACGTCTGTAACAACAAATGACCAAAAAAAATTACAGCGTAAGCCAAGATGAAATTGTAATCGTCTTTCTCCTTTAACTTTAATAGGAGTGTTGTTGGCGGCGACCAATAACTTGGCTGTAGGGCAAACATCAAAAGACTTCCAAGCCAGTGGCAAAACAGAAACATCGGTGCCACTATATGTGTGAAAATTGTTGTTGGTGAACGAATCCTTAACTTGGAAGCGAAGTATGCGGCACTGGTATGTAAATTTTCGCCGGAATTCTCCACCTGCCTGGCAAGTCATTTGAAAGACGAAGTCGCATTTGTAACACAGTGCACTTACCTTACATTTCTTATGTCTACAAGCGCCTCGATACTTTTGAGCGTTTCGGCCATTTTTTTTTATGGTACCAGCACCAGTCGTACTAAGGTACCATAACGCGGACGATTTTGTGATTGGTTGCATGCCGTTGTTGTTCTACGGGAGCGTGGCTGTGAGAGTGACTGTAAACAGGATGAACATTTTTCGAAGTTTTCACCTAATTCGAGGACATCCACAGGCAGTTCATTAATTTCGCTGGATGGATGAGCCTGCGTTCGCTTAATTTGGCTTGAAGCCATTGTAAAATTATTGAGTAATTATGCAAACAAAAATGGCGCCTCAAATTACGCAACTTAATCGAACCATTAAAAAAAACAAAATGGCAGATAATTTTCACCAATGACAAACTTTTTTTATTTATACGCCACCACGATCACGACGGAGTCACCACTTTGTAAAATGTGTTACTTTATTTTCCTTGATTTAAAAATATTTATGGTGGTTATATTTTGTATTGTTAATTAAAGTGTGTTTATCACTATATTTTCAATTATAATAAAATTTATTCTAAACTAACAAACGTTTTCCGCTTTTTAATACGGACTTTACAACGCAAAACTTAACAGTAATAGAAAGAATAAGAACAAAAAACAACTGTAAAAAATGAATGTAAAATCATAAAGCAGTCATTTGATGTGGTTTGTTTTTTTTTATGAACTACAAGATTAGTAAACAATTAAATTTGTTCTACAAATGACTGACATTTACATTAAAAATACTGAAACTGTATTACAACCCAAACAACTACATATTTTTAAAGCAGAAGTTGCCTGAGTGTATATGTAATATATTGCCACATATAGGGCAAGGGTGGGCACAAAAAAGGTTTATCATGCCGCATTAGCAATTACTCACGAATATTAATTTTTTATTTTTAATTTTGTTACAGATTTTTTTGTTTGTTTGTTTTGACATTAATAAAGGTCTGCATGAATTTTATTCTGGGGCCGCATATGTCCATGTTCAAAAAGTATCGAGTATATGAGTACTAATTTCAAACATTTTCGACACTTGTTGAAACTGACTTAAGATGCCTCTTCTTTCTGATTTTTTTCTGAAGTGAGAGAAACCCAGCAAAAAATTTCCAAAAAGGTAAGCGGGTTTGTAATCAAGCATTTTGGGCAGAACGCATTCCTTACTAGATTACCCACTCGATTCTTTTAACAGGGCGTGAGACTAAAATAATTGATTCTTTAGAATTGATTATTTTTTTTACAGAAGAACCATTTACTTTATATTTTTAAGAACTTTTGTAAAACTACGAAGTACTTACACAAAACTACGAAGTACTTACACAAAAAAAAAATAAATAAAAATAAATAAATAAATAAGAAGTACTTACATTTAAAAAAAGAAGTAGTTCCATAAGTAATTTCAACTTTTACTCACACGTGATTCTCCTAGGTCACTCAAATATAACGATCAAAATTCATACGGAAATAAAATCCTAAAAAGTGAAACATCGAATTGTTATGATAACATGGGTTTGTTATAATTTTGGAGCTATAAACCACGAAAATATATATTTTTCAAAAAAAAGAACAATTCAAAATTGAAAAACAATCACCCTCGAAAATTTTTTTACACTCACTCACGATAACGTCAGTAATTTCAACTTTCACTCACAATTTTCTGCTCACGTGCGCTTCCCTAATTTATACCTAACCGCAGTTTAACAAAATTTAGGCAACATGCAATTTATGTTTTTAGTATTATTTTCCTGCAAATAAAAATTTGTTTGAAAAAATATATGAGATAAATTCTTTAAAATTGTATAACTTCTTTTTTTAAAATTAGGAACTACTTCCAATAAGGTCCTTTTATTAAGAAAAAGTATATGATTACTTCTTGAGTACAAGTTAATAACATTGTTATTTTCTTTTAAGTAAATAATTACTTTGTCATTGAGTTCATGCTTTCTGGTTTAAATTTAAAGAATTGATTACAATACTACTTTCTTTTTTGACTCTATCGTTGGAATGAGTTTGGTATTGCAGTTACTAAATTTGGCAATGAGATATGTAAGCAAGTGTGGACATCACCTTCTTTTTGGAATGTGTAATTTTTTCCTGGGAAACATATATAGGGTTAGGTATATTAAGTTTGAAAAGTTATCACCTAAATAACTGATGACCATTATAAAGGTGAAAAATTAAAAAAAAAAAATTACGAGAATTTTATTTTTACAAGCATATTTTTCTTTTTGCTATAAAACTAAATTAAAAATTCTCATGAAGCTTTCTTTTGTTGGGATGCCTCCTATTTTTAAGAGTTTGATTTGAACTTGTATATTATAAAAAATTGTATTAAAATAAATAACTTGGATTTTTGCTCGAAAAATAAAAAATTTTAAAGAGCATTTTCCACAATAATATGCTATGATAGAATTAGATTTTCGACATTGATTAGTTTCTTTCTTTAAAATAACAACTATTTCTGGTTCCAGTTTTATAGTTTTTGAATAATTTTTTCCATTAAAAAGTTTTTCGTAAAACATTTATGGTAATTACTGTTGAAACTCATAAAGTCAAACTATGATATAAAAAAAAAAACTATTAAAAAATAATTTTTCCCTATTGCATTGTAAAAGCATTACACTGAAATAAAAGTAACCCAAATTTAAATAAATATACCGTATTTCTTCTAATCTCATGTTTTTTGTTTTCTTGTAAAAAGACACAAGAAAAAAGGGCACAAAAATATTTTAATCCCAAAGGTTTCGACTCCACAAGTTGTTGAAAAAGTTTATAGCCAAAGGAAAAACAAGAAAGAAAAATGCAAAAGTTTATTTTTCAATAGAAATCATTATCATGAAGTGAAATGAGTTTTTAAAAAGTTTTTAATTTGTTTTTATTCAAAATCCTTTAACAATAACAACACAGGGTGTTATTTTTTTAGAAAAGATATTTAAATTTATATTAAATGGTTTATGAAAAATAAATTAAGTTAAAACGAAAAAAAAAAAATCAATAATATTCTATTTTTATTAACATATTCAACCACCATTGTGATGAATAACCAACCATCGAGTGCTCTTACCTCAAGAGTAAAAAACTCGTATTATTTCTGAAATATTTATAACCATAATCAACCAGCCAGTCGTCAACAGGGACTAAATGCAAAATCAATAAACTGTGTTATAAAGTGATTTGTTGCTTTACTCACACTCTTAACAAATAATACGTTCCATCGTCTATACATTAGAATGTCCTCTAAAAAACGATTTGTTGATATTCGTTCATTATACCGCCAGATTTATTGCGAGTTGTTCCAAAGGGCAGAAATAGATTTTTTTTTTTTTTTGAAAAAAAGTTATTTTTATTAGAAATATCCACAATTCGAAATATTTAAAAAATTTAATTTTTCATTTTATTTATTCACTTACTATCAGAGATCGCATGCTTACTATACTCAAAAATATTCAGATCTGGAATTCATTAACCCACTTTAGACTGGAATCAAAAATGACGGGAATAATTTCTTTCAGAAACTAACAAACAACCGCAATTCCAAAATGGCCACAGCAAGCAACAAATTAACATATGGCCCATTAATTTTTTTTGATAAATCGTTAGATAGATCTTGTATAGTTTCTTTGCAATGAATGTGAAAGAAAACAAAAAAAAAATGTAAACTGGAGCCGTTTTCGATCCCATATTTTTAACCCTCAAAGTAAGATACGATTATGTACGACAAATAACTGCGCTCTCTCGTTAGTTAAGTGCACTCAGAATATTTTGTAGATTACTGTTTCGAGTTTAATAAATAAGTTTTCAGTTGAGTTAAAAATAAAGGAACTTGCATTTATTTTTCAAAAAAATATTTATTTCAACTTAATTGTAGTATATTGGTATGATATGTGAGCATCTTTGAAAAGTATATATTCCTAACATTAGATAATAATATTTTATTTGCAAAAGTTTTGTTTAACAAAAACCATATTTTTTTTGACAAATTTGTACCATAACGAAAGTTTTTTTTTTGGAAAACTTTTGCAAATGTAATTATTTTTGCACGAAAAATTATACACATACAATTGAAATGCAATCATATAAAGGGTCCGCCAAATAACTTTTTTTTTTTTTTGAAAATGCTATAAAAAAAAATCTACTGAATATTTTCTCAAATTTCTTTTTTTATATGAAAGTACAACCCTTCCGGTTAATAATGGAAAATAATTTCATTCAAATGGCTGCCTCATCTGGCCATGCAGTAGCCTACACGATCGGTCCAATTTTTAAGCACATTATCGATTGTGTGCAGCTGTATTTCACCAGGCCCACTTAGCGAAGCGAAAACGCATTGGATGGTCAGTTGGCTTCAACTCCTGAACAAATTGGACTTTGTATGGCGTCATACCAAGGTCTTTATGCAAAATTCGTCTCAAAACATACGGAGCTGACGGTGCTTCTCTTCTTTCAAAATCCGTACGCAATTTTCGCACACATTCTGCAACATTACCATGATTTTCAAAGTAATCTCGCAATATTTCCCAGCGTTGTTTAAGCGTATACACAACCATATTCGTTCAGCGGAAGGATAAAACTAATTATCTGTCAGATATGAGCTAAGTGTTACCATTCACGAAATAAGAACTAGTTGAAAAAAAAACGTTAGATGGCGGACCCTTTATTATACTCAAAGTTGGTCCTTGAGTTCATCTTAAAAAGCCATGTAAAATTTTTAACAAATCGCGAAATTTGTATCTAAAACCCCCTAAGAAAATAGCTTTTTCGCACAGATATAAATCTTTCTGAATAACTTTTTGCACTACATGAACATTTTATTGTGTCAATAGATTTCTTAGCCGTCGAGTTTCCGAGAACCTTAAAAATTACAAGAAACCGCCTAACAGCGGATTTAACTTAACGGATTTAATTTATTTATCATAAATATTACTAGGGGTATTGTCCTTAGATTTCAACAAGAATGGAGCAAAATTGATTATTAATAGGTTTTTTGTTAAAGTTCTGCCTATTATGGAGGCTCTAGCTTTCCAAAAACTTCGGGTTCTGATGAGATATTTAGCCAGATCGAAATACTAGTATCAACCTAGCTAATATGTTTGATTTGCTTTATTTTTGTAAATATACGGAGGTTGAAAGCTCGTTATAAATTGAAAATAACATAAAAATAATCTCGATGTATATAAAAACAAAAAACTAATATAACTGTAAAAAATATTACTTGAGCCAGAGTACACACTAAAATTTTTTTATATAAATAGAACATTTTTGGTCTTCACAGTTTAGTATCGTCATGATGCTTGTTAGGAAAAGACCTAACCACGTGCTTGATTACTAAGAAGACAAGAATGCAGCAAAATTGATTATTAATAGGTTTTTTTTGTTAAAGTTCTGCCTATTATGGAGGCTCTAGCTTTTCTAAAAACTTCGGGTTCTGATGAGATTTTTAGCCAGATCGAAATACTAGTATCAACCTAGCTAATATGTTTGATTTGCTTTATTTTTGTAAATATACGGAGGTTGAAATCTCGTTATAAATTGAAAAGAAAGAAATCATGTTGATAGCATTTTAACATTTTTGTACACAAAAAACTTTATGAAGATGAGCCAAACTCATTAAGGACAATATCTACATACAAAAGATTACCAGATTGAATACGATGAAAATACAATTTTTTCCATTAAAATTTTGTTTATTTTAAAAGGTTTTGTATAAATTATGTGTTAATTTTATATTTGCGATTGCATAATTTTCCTAAGCTACTTTCCACGTAACAAGTCATTTTATACATTATAAAATATTACTTAACATTTTTCTCTATTTTTACAACTGTTCTTGTTGTGCTAAATCTTGACAAAATGTCACACATATATTACATTCCTCTAACATTTTGTGTACTACTTTTAAACAAGCATTACTTGGTAAAATGTAACAAAATAAATATGGAAGAGAAGTAGGTGGTCTCTTGTTAATGAGTGTAAGAATTTAGAAACATTTTTTTCTTCTTTTCTTGAACAAAAAAATTAAGATACAACAAAAAGTCGAAATGGTGAACTATAAATGGAAACTAATTTGTATATAATGAAACTACATTTAATAAAAATAGATAAATATGAATCGAACTGCCATTTGCGTGTTTTTCAAAAGTAGCTCGAAAAGATATAGAAATATGTAAGTATTTATGTTTAAATTGTCACATAAAAAGGAAAATTCGAATGCCAATTTTAATTTTTTGAGTCGACAACTACATTGGTATTGTGCTATTTTCCGGCCTTTTGGTTTTTGCTATTGCTGTTAAATATAATGTGTGGTTGAACAATCTATTAGTAAAGGTATTAATTATAACTAATTTAATATATTTTGCTATTTACTATTTTATATATTTGTTTAATATTTAATAAATAAATTGTAATTTTATTACATTAAAATCAAAGAGCTGCATTTTAAGGCTAAAGAAAATATGACAATCTATTAATCTACATAAGGATATGTATACAATCAAAGTACATTCTGGGAAAAAGGTTCATTATATTTATGAAAAACTTCCTAAATGTGAAGAAAAACTTCATTGACTTTCGTCGAATCTAGCACTTCATAAAAGACCGAATTGATGACAGGCTTCTTCATATTTATGAAATGTTTCATAAATATGATGATGAAGTTTCATAACTTTCTATGAACTGCTTCATAAATATTATGAAACATTTCGTAAATACAATGAAGCTGTTTCATAAGCTTTTATGAAATTTTTCATAAATATTAAGAAACGTTTCTTAAATATTATGAAAAATGTTCATAAATTAAACGATGCGATCTATCTTTTTATTGATCTTTTAATTCGGTATAATAAATTTTATTTTACTTAAAACTAAAAAACTACAAAAGTACAAGAGAAAAATATATAAAATTTTAATTTTTGCAGACCCAAAACAAATTTTAAAATTTATTTTTTTTATAAAAAATGACTTCTATATTTTGAAAATTGGAATTGAAATATAAAAAAATCATTTTAAATTTTTCAAATCAATTTCTAACGTGAAGGTTTAACTTATTTTAATAATTATATGTATCTTTGTAACTTTTAATGTTTTATTTTAGATGATTGAAGTTAATTTTAATCATAATTAAGTGTTACTACTACAAATAGAAAACACTAACTGTAAATAAATTTAAGAGACGATGAAAAAAATCTTGTGGGGATCAGCGTCAGAGGGAGGTCATCTTCTGCTTCATTCTAATCCACCACCTACAAGAAACTCAAGATTTGATCAGGTATATATATAAACCAAATCGGTGATGTTAATTGATTACAAGAACATCATGACTTACTTTCATCTTTTCTTACAAGTTTAGCCAACAATGTAACATCTAATAAGAAATATGTTGTGTTTAAATATTAGTATACATGCAGGATTCCCAAATAGTTCCCAGTAATGGTAACATTATCAGTTGGACCGGCAACCCTGCCAAATGAAAAGCTTTAAGATTTAAATCTGTTGGTTAACCCTCTAACGGGCAGGGCTGCCTCAGGGCAGTCTTTATTAAATTTACCGCAAATGCGTCAAATTAGCATTTTATACTCAGAAATTAATATATTCCGATAGAAAACTAAATTTGCTTATTTTTTTGAGAAGAAATTTTTCGTGTGCCGTACACGGGTTGGAAGCGAGAAAGCTTCAAAATCAAAATTTCGTAAAATTTCAAACACTAATTATTTTTAGCAAAAAATAGTTTTCAAAAATCTAAAAAAAAAACAATTTTAGTTGACTGAAATGTCTTTAAAATAAAATATAAGTAAGATTGACGCTTTATCTTTAATAATAAGTCCTTACTTTAGCACAAGGACTCACAGGATTTTATCAGGATTCCTCTAAAGGACATCGTCTTAACTTATAAACTAATAGACGGATTTTTATGAAATTTTGCAGAAAGAAGACATTAAGTATTAATAGTAAAGCGTTGAAGTTTGAACAATATAAGTTTAGATACTTTTTCGTCTTATTTCGCTTTTTCCAAAAAGCGAAAATCGCGATATCTTCTTAAATAGGAGCAGAAAAAAATAGTTTTACGAGCGTGGTTTTATCTTGATAATAGAAACATTTTTTGTCCAAAACTTCTCATTTATATGCTTTAGTTTCCAAAATGCACCCTAAAATATTTTGGCTCATATCAAATTAGGCAACGATAAACAATTCGGTTAAAGATCTTATTATTTGTTTTTCGAGTGGAGCACATGTTATGAACTTCGTTGCAAAACATCGTTTGCCAGTTAGAGGGTTAAACATGTAAGAAAAGACGAAAGTACCTCATGTTGTTCGGGTAAACAATTAACATCACCGATTTTCTTTGGTTGGTTTTTTTAAGTATTCGAACATATCGAATATTTGACATATCGAATATTTGACAACTCTAAAAGAAAAATTAAATTTTTAGTTTCCTATCTGTAAATTCCACTTTTTTCCCTAAAAATTATATATTTCCTTTAGAAATGTTGAGGTTAAGATGAAGAACAAACGTTTTTTTGGTGAATTTTTATTGTTGATCTATATAAATTGTATGTGAGTTGTTGGTTAGTTCGTTAGTTTTCTAAAAATTATAAACACTATTAATTTTTAAATCAGACTAGACTAGTTTCTGCCTCTTTTTTATGGACAGACGTCATCAGTGACTCTCCATTTAAATTGTATTATTATTTGTGTATTTATAATTGTCAGATTGTCTCAATATGATAAATTTTTCAAAAACCTGCTGCTGTAAGAATCAAACCTGCGCTCTTACATTACAAACGTAACAATACCAAGTCATGACCGTTTAGTGATCACACCCAAGTATGGCCTCGAATATAATGCATCTAAATTGCAGTTTTCTTTCCTATTAGCTTTTCTGTTATTGTATATTATATTCAGAAGTGACAACACTAACAACACAAATATTCTATTTTTAGATTTTTTGTTTATTTTTCTAATCTCCTCCGTCTTTGTTTCACAAATATAATAAAATCTTTTTATGAAATGATGACGGTCTATGAAACATTTTTCATAAATTTTTATGAAAGCGATTTATGAAACAATTTTAACAATGTAATTTTATTCTTAAGTGTAGAACTATTATAAATATGTTTTGCTTGAATTTCACAAAGTAAAAGTGAAACATTTACCAAGTTTTTGTAACTAAATGTCATTATATTTTTCTCCAAATAATTTTCCTAAGTTGATTGATAAACTTAACTACAAATAATTATTAGTTGAAATGTTCCTACTGTACTTGGCAATATTATACTTTTTTTTGATAAACGTCCCTAAAGATTTTTGTTTGTGTGTACCTTTAGAAACTTCCATGGATAAAATAAAACATATACTAACATGGTTGCTTACCTTTTTAAATTAGTCTATTCAATTAAAATTAAGACTCCCAAAAGAGTTGAAAAAGTTGTTACAGAAAAAGAATAAGACGACGCCAAAATACTATCACAGTTCAATTTAGTTAATCATTACAAAGTGAAGATTGAATATATTTTTAATGTAAACTTGATCTTTTTTTAAATAATTAACTACCTTTATTCTTATTTATTTATGTTTGAAGTAAAAATATGCCGGCTACTGGAGGTGCCAAACTGAGGCTCATTTACCCTATGAGGTTTATTTTTAAGGTAATTGTGGTTCATTTTTTAAACAGTAAAATCAAATCACAATGTTAGGTGATTTTACTGCAATGTAAGTCGTCTTTTTTTAAGTGAAACTTAATTTGTTTTTACCTACATTTGCAGTGGTCTTTACCAACATAGTATTGTAATTGCTCTCACTATAACAAACTATGTAAACAGTGCTGCGAACACAAATTGTTCAAAAATAGTAAATTTTGGTATTAAATAACGTCAAAATCGTCCTTTTTAGAACAAGATATAGTAATAAAATCGTCCTTGCGAAATCTTCTCATATTTCAATAAAAAATAAAAATTTTACTCACAACTTCGTTCGTTCTAATCACTGAATTTGTAATTATATCACCATTTTGATGTTCCTTATTATTAGTTCCTGTACCAATGCGGAATATAATTTTAAAATCATCGACCTATTTTAAATTCTCCAAAATTCTTTGGCGAACTCTTATTTTCTAAAAATGTTTTCCAATATTTGGTTTCACAAAATTTTGGCATACAAAAAAAAAGGGAATTAAAGAAAATAATTGATTGAGCCACAACCAAAAATGCAGAACATTAGTCTTTTATCAGTTATTTCGAAGCCTAATGATTTCAATGAGTAAAAAATATAAATTTTTTGGATTCGCCTGTCTAAAATATATACACAGAGAGAAATAAAGTGCCAACCGTATTGAAAAGTGCATTTTAATGATAACAACTTATAAATTCAGTTAGTACAATGATATTTACATTAGATTTTTCAATATTTTTAGTGTTGCAACTACAATTCAGTGGAATTAACCGAACTTTGTTGTGAAAGCTAATGTTAAGTTGTGCCAACCGACTGAAATTTGTAATCACCGAATTTGGGTAGTAGTAACCAAATTTCAGTTGGCAAATAGCAAAATTTTTCTCTGTGTGTATATAAAATGTATTCCGTTTTCGTTATTTTTAAATAAAATTCAAACAAATCTTTTAAAATTATGGACTTTATATTTCGTTGATCATTAAATGGGTGAATGAATAACTTTTGTTCGATTTGAGATCATTTTATCACATTTTCCTTAGATGCTTTAACTAAAGAGCAAAAACTTGTTTTTGATATCCAATAAAGGCAGAATTCCATATCAGAATAAGTTTGAGTATATTAAATTAATAAATCAAATGAAAAATTTTTATTTATCGCAACTTCGAATTTTGGGTATTTCTAATAAAGATACACTTTTTTACAAATGGGCCATTTAAAAAAAATCGGTTTCTTCCATTTGAAACAATTTGTAATAAAACTGGAAGTATAATGGTAAATCTTTTTTTTTTATGGACATCATACATTTTACTTCTTTGCTCTTGACACTGTAACACAAAAACGGATTTTTTTTGCCCGGGCTTTATATGAATTATTTATCCTTTTGTTGGTCTTTAGAGATTTTGATATTTTTCATGTTTACGGCTGCTTTTTATCCTTTTGTTTACTATTTGCGTTTATGTATTTATGTATATTTCTTAATGTTGAAGCTTCTGATGCTAATAGCAAGTAGTAGATATGCTACAAATTACCGCAATATACTTTTTTACGCATGATATATCTTGTTGCGAATACTTTCGGAATAATAAGATTGGCATTTTGGTATGACTGGTTATTTTGTTTGTGTTTAATATGCCAATCACGTTTTATCAATCTTTATACATTAAAGAATTTATTGAGAGATACTTTGGAAAATTTTCCATAAAAAAATATGTTTCAGAAATGTACAACTGAGGTAAACAAAGTTAAATCCTTTCAATTGACATTTAAAACATTTTTGTGGAAATTGAAAATTTAAATTTAACTAATACTGTACATTTGGATGTCCCCATAATGAAAAAATTTACTTAATATCACTCAAACGATGCGTAGGAAGAAGAAGATTATGGTAAATGGATGCATGTTTGTAAAACGATTTTTTATTTTGAAAACTGTGACAACGCTAACGATTTGGAATACCAAAAAATGAGATTTTGGGACATCATTCAGAAGGTCATAACTTCCGTTATGTGAAAGTTATTAAAAACAAAAGTATTGCATAGGAATACTAAAATTATTGGGTTTGAGAAATTTTACAAAACATTCAGAAAAGGCTATGTTGGGAGAGGAAACCGCCTCGCTAGTGACATCCACGGGGATTTTGAATAAATAAACCCTCAATTCCACACAAAAATACAATTTATTTAAAATTCAAGTTTCTTATATTAAAATTCCTATAAATATAATTTAATTAGATAAATTCAAGCTATTTATAGAAATTAAACTTACTTTTTGGTATGGACACCACTAGAGTTTCTATTCAAATTAAAATGAATATAATCTTCAAGTCACCACGCCATGCCAAGCTAAATATAATTTTTATACTAAAATGGCGCAGTTTAACTAACGCAAGTAGTTAATATATAATTTGACATTTAGAAATAAAATAATAAACACATCTCATTAGAAAATTAGCAAACAGGACTATTTTCTAGCGATTTTGCCAGTGTCGGCAACAGGCTATAATATTTTATTTTACAAAACAAAAAATTTAAAATTACTTTTTGAAAAAATTCCCTTTTAATTTTTTCATATTTTTATTACAAATTTTTACACGCGTAACATTTTATGGTGAAATCTCTTATACTTTTTGAGAAAAAATGTGTTAAATGTGTTAAAAATGTTGGCCTTGCTATAAACCAAAATTTTAAATGTAAAATCGACTTTGATTTTGAACATACGGTTTTGTATATTTTAATAAACATTTTCGTTGGCTGAAAAAAAATTAAAATAAACCAATTTCAAAACTTAAAAAATAAATCAAGTCAAGTCATACTAACACCCAAAATTTTAAATTTGATACAGAAATCTGTTCTATCCTTTTATATCATGAGTTCCTTGATACATAACAAAGGGAATTGAGCCAGAGTCTTTAAATCGTACTAATTTTTTGTTTACTCATACTCCATGGAGACCAGAAAACAACCCAATGTTCAGTTTTCAAAATTGTTTAAAACTCGTTAGTTTTTACCGTTTAAATTTTCCGAAAATCTCAAAACTGTATAATTTTAAAGAGCTCTATAATTATAGAGCTTCAATGATTTTGGTGCCGCTAAAAATAAAACAGATTTCAAATACGTTCGGTACCCTGATAAAAAATGATACTTACTTTTTTAATGATACGTGTAGTTTTCGAGATTTCGCAAGGATAAATAAATTAAATAACATTTAATAAATTTATTAAAAAAACAAAAGAACATTTAATTCGAAACATTTAAATACATTTAATTACTCATTATTTTACAGGTTAGAAGCTCCTCTTTTTAGATTTTCTCCGGTGGATATCGATATTATCATTTAATCAAAGAAATTAATTGACTATAATGACATTAAGTATAATAAAATACATTTTTTAGGTTATGACCGATCGATACAAACCTGAACGTAGCTTCGCGATTTTGACAGCTAACCATGACGTCTTGCGGACTAATTAACCAAATTATAACATAGAATTAGCGGCACCAAACAAAAAATTTTTTTTTGTAGGCCTGTGTAATCGAAAAAGCATTCAAAAAGCATTCTATTTATATGGTGTCCTATTTCACACTTAATCAATAAAAAAAAAATCTTGTTAAAAAATATGCATTTTATAGAAATACCACGTCACCTGTCAGGTACTTTTTTTTGTAATATCTTTTAATTCCATATAACTGACACACAGCATAAATATTTGCCAAATTGGTTCATAAATACAACCATAAATAACATGTTAGCTGATATGTCAACCTAAGCTCAACCTATAGGGATTCTTTTTTAGTTTTCCCATCATTTAGCTAATATAAATATATTTTATATATGGGCCAAATCGGATTATAAAATAATTTTTGCAAATAGATTCATTCTGAAAATGGGAAAATCGGGCGGTATTCGGATTTATCCGAGAAATGATTGCCACTCAGGGTTTAAGGAAAAGTAGCTACGATTATATTAATAATAAAATTTCTCTACAAGTTTAAAAAATATAATTATTGTAAAAACTTGATAATCCACATTTTGTTTTTAGTTTGTTTTCGCTTTTTAAAGTTTAAAAAAATGCAAAAAATATGACTTTTGCAGGACATTTATACTCTTGGTAAATATAATAATTAGTTAAGCAAGACTTATATCAAATATTAATCAATGGATGTCTAGAAAAGCACGAAAATCCAACAAACAATTAATGTTTCTTGTCATCTTTCTACAATAAGCCCTTTAATTGTTGAGCAGCAGCGTAATATTGCTGTTTGTACTTATAATTGACTCAGTTTGCGGTAAGTTTTAGAATTTATATTCCTCCATTTAGTTTTTGACCGCTGTTCATAGTAACATTCGCTCCTATAATCATGGCTGACGCATGATTGATTTCTTTTTGAGAAAGGCTTTCTGTCGCTAAGTATGATATGTAAACATATCCTTCAAGAATTAATTAATCTCTGCCCATGTCAATGAGCCAAGGTCACAAATGGGGCTGGTAAATATATGATAGCATATAACGCTGGGCTTAATCCCAACTTATTACGTTGTAGAAGAACTTAAAGTACATCGTTTTAATTTTTAAACTTGTATAAAATTAAGAAATAAAAATAAATCAAATGATGTGAAAAGGTTGGATTTGAAATACTTCATCAAAAAACATGTACATATACATTTCTGGTGCACTATATAAGTTCTTTAGCCTTGAATTAACATTTGTTAAGTTCGTAATTAAAAATAATTCAGGCATTAAGATTTTGTTTCCATTTATATTTTAATAGCACTTATAAAAGTCATATAAGGCACACATATTGATATAATTTATTATTATAATTTATTATTAAAATTATAGAATCATCGTAAATCAAATTAATATTTCGAAAAATGTTTTATTTTTCTAATGATATTCTATATATTTTTCTTTATTTATTTTTATGTTCTTAAACGTTGATATGGATCCCGATGAATTTTTTTAATAATATGGAATATTGAATTTTTTTTTATGATATTGAAAAATTTGTTATTAAATACTTTAATAAACCTCAATTTGTTCAGGCTTAATACCACTATTTTTCATACTGATTCAACAACATCAATTTCAGTAAGTTGCAATAGGTTGTTACTCGAGGCGTACCTCAGAGTACGGGACCGCTACTTTTCTCACTATATGCAAACGATCTATATCAACAATTATCGTACAGCAAAGTACATATCGCACACCTAGTACAAAAGTGACTCAACTCAAAATTTTGCATTTTTCAGAAATCGAAAAAAATATTTGCAACTTCATACCAATTGAAACATAAAGAAGGACATAACTGTTTTTTAGCAACAGTTAACAACAACAAAATACACTGATATTGTTTTATAGATAAACAAGTGTATTGTGCATAGTTTAAGCATATAAAACCGAGAAATTAAAATTTTGAGTTGAGTCACTTTTGAACTGGGTGTGCGATATGTATGCAGATGATGTAGAGCTATAAATCGATAAACTGTATTATGATCTGGTTAAAATTCATCATTGGGCCATCGCAAATGGTATTTGTTTAAACCCTAATAAGTCTAAATGTCTCGTTATACATAAGAGGTCCATGCAACCCGAAATTGATGAAGAAATCCTTATTAACAACCAGAAAATTTTAATTGTCCCAGCGGCTAAAAACTTAGGCATCGTATTCAAAAGCACATTATCATGGACTAACCATATTAACTCGTTAGTTGGTGAAACAATTAAGCTTAGAACACTTTGGTCTACACAATCATTCACTCGTCATTAAATGTAAGATTGCTTCTAGCTAAGACCTACGTTATTCCTGGACCTTTATACGGCTGTGAACTGAAAAAAAAAAAAAAAAAAAAAACGTCGACTTAATATTGTATTTAATAATATTGTACGATATGTCTACAATCTATGGAAATTTAGCAGTGTATCATCATTTTCAAGCACATATACGGTGTTTCTTGAATAATTTTCTAAAAATAAGAGTTCTATTGTTTCTTCATAAAATTATATACACACAAAAGCGAAAATATATTTTTGATCAAATTCGATTTGCAAGATCCAATAGGGGGAAAAACTTAATACTTCCTAGACATCACTCTCTTGTTTCTGAATATCAATTACATGTAAACTCTTCTCGTCTTTGGAATTTATTACCACAAAACATACAACAAGCCAGCAACGTTACGCACTTCAAAAAACTACTTTTTTGAATAACTTTACTTTTTCAATGTTTTTCTTTAATAATTTTTACTAATTTTCTTTTCAATACTTTTGTCTTTTTCTTTATTTTTTGTTATATTTTTTATATATTTCATATTTTTTAAATTTTCCATAACTTTTTTTTTATTTTTTATATTATATTAATCATTGTGAATCAATTTTGATATATTTTTTTTTTTTTAAAGAATCAACACTCAGGAAATTCTTCCTATTAATTAATGTGTTGCTTTCTTTGGAAAGGGGATAGTGGAGAGATAAAAGATGGTGAAAGATGAAGGGCTTCAAACATGGCAACACTGTAATGATGATAAGTCTTAGAACAGTTGTTGCTCGCCACCTGATGTAGAGTTGGCGAATTTATTGAAGCTTTTTGTTTCATAGCCCTGATTCATTATTTTACTTCGGTGGGGTTAAGTGCTATGGGAACACCGAAGGTGGGCGCAGCGATACATATAAGTGATAGAAAACTCATACATATTATTTTTCTAAATTGATGTTGTCGTCACCGGGAATCGAACCCGGGACCATCTGTGTAACAGTCCAACGCGCTAACCATTACACCACAAGTTTAAATTTCAAATCTACAATTGTTTGCTAAAACGTTTACTAACATCCTTGTTTGTTTCAGGACTCCAAGTGAATCCTTAGGTGAATCCACATAAAGGACAAAATCAATGCGAAGTTCTTAAAAAATGTTCAGAATACAAAGGAATTTTGGTAAAGTTTGCATCTTCATTAAAAACAAGTAAAGATTATACAAACTCTACGTATTATAAAAGTCTTAGTTCTAACCTGTCAAAATAAACTTTTCATTTACAAAAGTAAACTTTTTAGTAAATCTTTTCATTCATAGTAGATTTAATAACAGTTTTATTTATATCTTAATTTTGTATTAATAATATTCAATATTATGTTAAGTAAATAAATTTACTGAAATAAAACTCTTTTAATAACAAAAAAACTTATGTTTGAAATAATTTTCCTCAATTATAGGACACAGTTACACAGAATAAAAAATTATAAAATCAAACTAAGTACAGCAATGTACTTTAATTGAGTATAGCATCGCATTATGCTTGGGAAAATTTTATAATTTTTCATTAAAGTTCATAATTTTTCATAATTTTCGTATTCAACTTAAGAAAAACATTTACTTTTGCATAGGAAATTGTTTACTTTTGTATAGTATAAATTACCGTAATTTAAATGTATATTTCCTAAAAACTAGAAAACATTAAATTACACAGGCCGACAAATTTTGATGAAAGGTTTTAGACGTTCTGTATCCGCAGAATAGCCCTATCATGTCAGCTTTTCTAGATATTCTACACTAAAAGTGCTAAAAACACGTTTTTAGATACATTTGAGGTACTGTAGCTTTCAGAAAAAAATTTGTAGGGGAGGCATAGCACTTTGAGATACCCTAACGATCTTTTTGAAAAAAAATGTGGAAGTTACAGGACCTCATATGTACCCAAAAAGCATTTTTTGCACTTGTAGGTTAAAATATCTCGAAAACCTAACGTGATAGGGCTATTCTGAGGTCATATTCGGATTCAGAGATCATAACGGTATATTAGCGAAAACGGTATTTCACTCATTTCGGTAACGGTATTTTAAGGATATTGGCATGTAAGGTATATCGGTAACGGAATTTTACGGATAACGATATTTCTATTATTTCGGTAACGGTATTTTAGGGATAACGATGGTCAGTTGAAAGGGTTTTGAATCGATAATGGTATTTTAGCGGTATTGTCTGTCCCTGTTTTTTTAATGAAAAATATGAAATTTTTCATTTTTCTAAAGATATTTTTTAACCCAAGGAAACATTCTTTAAACAAGAGAAATTTTTTTGAAACTCTTAAATATATTAAAGACAAATCTTTTACTATACCAAAGTATATTTATACTTACTTCTGATACAAATAAAGACATTTGCATTTCCTTAATGTAAGGAAAAATGTATACATCTATTGTGATAATTTATGTTTGGAGCTTATTCATTCCCTTATTTTAAAACATTTAAATAAGTAAAGTTTCTTTAATCCGAAACAAAATTTTTTTTTTAAGTGTACGCCATTTAAATCAGCGTGGTCGAAATATATAGGATTAATGGTCGGTATTCTTGTTTAACTTTTCGAGTTGCGCAGTGATATCACCGTTTCGACATTTTAAGCGGTATTTTGTTTTAATACACGAAATGAAAAAGTTATCCCAAATATACTAGCTCTATATTATTTTTTTTTTTTGCAACCCAAAAAACACAAAAACATATCTATACTTCAGCAGAGGTGAAATACAAGTGTAAAATTTGGTGACATGTAAAATGATAAATAACTGCACATATTATGGAAAGTTACATTTTAACAACACTTTTAACTACAATGAAAATCAGGTGTGACATATGTGCCCGGGTGACGAAACCTCCCCCTTCTACCCTATCTAGAAACTTTAATTAAAAACACTGACATTGCCTTATATAGTATTTTTATTTCCATTTGGCTACATGTGTTATGTTACAAAAGTTAATTTATAGATTAAACCCACATTTTTTTACATTTATGCTCCCTAGAATGGTAAAAGTTTAAGATTTTTGGTTTATTTTATAATACAATGGATTAAGAAGAAGTTTAAAAGTTTTCAACAAAAAAAATTTTATGACTGTAGTTCAATCCAGACATATGAGTGCTTTTAATTTAATTTATATGGACTTTACAAAAGCTTAGAGAACTTTTTTTTTTCATATTGTAAAGTGTATGTTCCTTATTTATGTGCTGTCACACAAGTCAAATGGCAATAGAATAAAAGCAAACAGAACCAATAAAGTTTTTAAGCAACAAAGTTATATTAAGGAATTAAAGCATTTATCGTAGGTACATGAAATATTTAAAGTTAATTTCAGTACAAATCTTTATATTAATAAATACACCAGGCAGAAAAATGCAATCGGCAAAGCGTTGGCGATGGTCGTTTATAAGTTGGAAGAACAGGGGATTAACTATTTCGACAGTGTTGTCCTGTTACCAGATTGATAACAGCGGTCAACCGTTGCTGTCCGTTTATGCACAACGCCGAAATTCTAAATATTTTATGTATTCCCAATCACGGTGCGCCTGGTTCGATTTAGATAAAATCTGAGTGCTACTCCAATCCGAAAGCCAATCAAAAATTTTCAAAATTTGGGCTGTCTTTAGTTTATTGATAAAAAAAAAAAAATTTAAGAACAAATTATATACGTGAGGTTAGTCAAAACTTTATTTTTTGTTGGTCTTAAAGTTAAATATTTTAAGTTTCAATTTTCTCAAAACTTATTCACCCATATTACGGCTTTTAAATCAGAGCGAAAGTGAAAATTTTAGAATTTTTCGGTGTTCTTGCGATTAAATCAGAACGTTTTCCCTTATTTTTTATTTGTTTTATTTCGTGTAAAAAAGCCTGGTCGAAAGTAAAACGAATGCTCTTTTTTTCTAATAAATTACAATTTAGGGTCAAAAATGGTGCTTAATATTAAAAATTTAGAACTTTTTTTACTTATTTCTGATTGTATTGTATTTTTGGCTGTATTGTTTATACTCTAAAATACTGTTTTAAAAAACATTTTTTTGTTTTGATATTCTAGAAAACACTCAAACAAATTGACAACAACGTTAGAAGCATTTCTTAAAAGCATTTTACTTTCCATATGTTTTTTATTTTCCATAAAACCATATGTTTTTATCACTTCGATAATAATTTCGAAAAAAAATCGTGTTTTCGAAAGCTTTTAGGATTTGAGAACACCAAATTTCAATTACGTGTGATTTCACAAATTCGTTCTAATTGCAAAACGTTCCAAAGTAGGGACATGGGCGATTATCTGTTTGGTACAAATTATATCTCATTTGAAAGCTAATAAAATCTTCTCTCCGATGATATATATAATTTATTTTTTTAGTGATATGATCTGGTTATTTCACCGTTATTTTTCTAGTAAAATATTATTTGAGTCTTTGATCAATTTCAGCAGGGTGGGCTTTACAAAAGTAACAGTGGTTCCCAAGTACTATTTTTTTGTTTTTGTTGACTTTTGGAAATTTCTACCTGGGATGTTAACCGAATGAGCAAAAACATTACTAACATTGAATTGTAGAAATAAAATGATTTAGTTATCTTATAGATATACCTTACCCTCATGCTTACAAAAAATCACAAAATAATGTGTCTCAATATAGATTTTCAAAAAAATATTTTAAATATAACTTTACGTTTATATATCATGCATTATGTAATTGATGATCTGTAAGTCATTAGTTTATGTTTCGAAATAATGTAAAATGTAATGATGTAGTGTTACAAGGTAACCCATGAGTACACAATTATTGGTAACTCATTATTTTAAGTTTCGAACTAACGCTGAAGTTAAGTTTCCATTACAAAGTAATGGATTATATAACCCATTTTCGGTACCTTATTACTTTTTGTTGGAAAATAATGATACAGGTAAGGAGTATACACTACAATGTAACGCATTACTTTATCACACCTATTACCAAAGTTTTGCTGGGATGCCACCCTGAATTATTCACACAAATGTAGAGGAAAGTTCAATAATCAATAAGATATAAAATATAACTATATAATTTCCAATTGTTTGTGTGTATCAACCACCAGATTTTTGATATTCGGTTTGGTGGCAACTGGGTGTGGCAACCTTTGTTTTTTATATTTTCTATGTTTTGTTAGGGATTTTCATTCTTTTTAGGGCTATCTAAAGCTCCCTGATGACCGAAAAGGCTGAAAGTAGTGCGTGATAAAAATTTTCGATATGTGAGCAGCGGGGCGTGGCAAATGCGTTTTAAAAGTTATAGTTTATATAAAATTTGTATCAGATGAAAACCAGCCTACATATTGTATAAGTCTTGGGATAGATTTATCTGAGGACATATTACATTCTAAATAAAAATATTACTACATTTTTTGTAATAGAAAATATCCAAAATTTCAAATAAATTTAATTTTTTGTTAATAAAAAATCGTATTACCAACTTAACTCGCGGCTATTAATTTTATACTGTATTCACACCTAATTGCAAAACACGTCTTTTGCCAAAACCATTGGAATGGAATAAATGCTGTTTAGAAAGTGTTTTGGCGAACACGTGTTTTGCATTTAGGTGTCAAAGTGAATTTAAATTTGTGGGATATGCAGTTTTTCAATAATACCGGTATTGATATTTCGGTAGCGGGATAGCCAAAATGAAACAAACTCCGAAACAAATTAAAAAATCGATACTAATTCCGATGTCAATACCGGTATTCGTTTCGGTAGGCAACTTCCATATATATTGAAGTTAAAGTGTGTTTTCGCTCAAAAGTCGTAATAGCAAAAAAGTGAAATTTTTACAAAGTTAAAAAATATGATAAAAAAAAAATGAATGAAAAAACTCTTGTAAATTTCAAGTAATTTTCTCTTAATTTAAAACACTTTAAGAAATAAGAGCCATAAAAAGTCGGTTGCAGGTGTCGAAAATATTTGAAGTAGTTTGGTAATACATTTCTACACTGGGTTATATTATAAAAAAAGCAATCGACATCTCCAAATTAAACGTTTTAAAAAATCTTTAAAATTAATTTTAAAAAAAGACGATTTTACATTTTTATCAAATTCGTGGGTCATTTTTGATTCCAGGCTGAATAATTTTAGCTATATCAAATGAATAAATTCAATAAAAAATAAATTTTTTGAAACATCGAATTTTGGGAAGTTTTAATAATAATAGACTTTTATCTGAAATTGGCCATTTTCGGCCATTTTTCAAATTACTGAACTTTGTACTAACTTTTTGTTGTTGATTTTAGCGAAATATTTTACTAATTTTTGAAAACCAGTTGCTAAATTTAGCAAAAATTTTGCTAATCACAAGAAAAAAATATATTTTAAACAAATAAAATTTTTTATCTATTAGAGAAAAAATGTAAATTATTGAAAACCAAAGTCATTTTGTGAAAGGCGTGGTAGAGAAGAATGAGTGTATTTTCTAAAAATCATAACTACATTGTAAATTTTCAATTTTCTGAATCAGACTGCGCAGTTTCTGGTATTGAACCTTCGTCAGTGACCCTGTTTTTTTTTTTTTTGAATAATGTAATATTTGTTATGTTTTTATTTGTTCGATTGCGTCTATATGAAATTTTCTGTGCAATCACTGACCGTGGTATAGATAAACTGACTTCTAATGCCACATGCACTCGCACTACACGTTAGACAGAGCGCTTTAGCCGACTGATCTATCGTCAGGTCGAGTTTTGTTGTGATTAAAACTAGTTTTATTCAATACACGATGTTTTTGTTCTTGCATACATAATCTCAGAAGTACAACTTCAACAACACAACAGTTCTATTTTTGGAAACTTACCTCACTCTAATGTCCACTCTTTTCCCATATGTTGTAAGTGATGCCACATCTATGATATATTCTTTGTATATTCGATAGATGGCGCTTACGTAGTTAGGGAAGAATTGCCAGAGAGCAAAGTTTGATTTTTGTTTGAGTTTGAATTTTAACGTCTTTTTCAGACAATTGCAATTAAAACTATAATTAATATGCAATTTTATTTAATTTTAATTGTGAAAGGCGTGGTAGAGAAGAATCAAACTACATTGCAAATTTTCAATTTTCTGAATCAGACTGCGCAGTTTCTGGTATTGAACCTTCGTCAGTGACCCTTTTTTTTTTGAATAATGTAATATTATTTTACCTTTTAATTTTTATTGTTTAAAGTTCTGTTGGATGTTCTAAAATTTAGAAAATTTTTTGATGATTTTAGCAAATTAGTTTTAAATTGCAGTTCACTGAAATTTTACTAAAATTTAGTAGCGCCTACTAATTTTAGCTGCTAATTTAATTTTACTGCAGTTCAGCAGAGATGTGTTTGCTAAATTTAGTAAAAAAAAACCGCAGGACTCAAAATAGTTAAATTTCCCGTATTAACAACAACATTTTCAGTAGCCAATACAGATATTTTTATTGTGTAGGCACTGGTTAACGCTTTCAAAAAAAAAAAAAAAACATATATTTCTTTCATTTGGAACCATTTGTAATGGAACTGGTTGACGCAATGCACGAAAATCGATAAATCGTTATTTTAAGTGACATTCTAATATCCATATATAAATGAAACATTGTTTTGAACTCTTAATTTTTAGATATTTGTCATATTTACCATGGAAAACTAATGCACTAAACGTAACCTGGTTAGTCATTTACTACTTAGGTTGCAATCATCTGAAAAATCGTAGGTTTTGTTTAAGTGGAAAATAAAAGTGTCCATTAGTTTCGCTTCAATTTTAAGGAAATTCGTTAGTGGGATAGACAGCAAAATCTAAAGTATGCATGTTTTATTTCTTGTAAGCAATCTAACGTTTTTAAATTTACATTTAGCTGTTCGAAAACACAAAAGAAGAACAAAATTATTTAAAAAAAAACTACAGTGAACGAAAAATTTATAAGTTTACCCATGAAATTCTGATTGTTTTCCAAAATATTTGCAATGCTTGAAAGAGTTTGGTACCAGATACAAATAACAATAATACACTTATTTCGATCTATTAGCTGCAGTTTTTACTGGAATTTTATTAATTTTTAAAAATTATTCATTATTTGCCTGCGAAATAAATATAAGTTCAGTGATGTCAAACTTAGTTTTTCAGAAAAATATTTAATTTATTTTTTACTTTTTTCTTATTTGAGTATTTTAAAACTTCTATTCTATTCTATTAATTTTCAGTAAAGTTTTGTTGTGTAGCTTTCTTCTCTAAAACAAAATATGCAATTTGTTCGAAAAAGTCGAAAATTTATGTTTTTAGTACAAAAAACAACAAAATTTTGTAAAATTCGGCGCTAAAAGTGTTTTTATGACAGTTATATTAGTTTTTTGTTTTCATATACATCGAGATTATTTTTATATGATTTTCAATTTATAACGAGCTTTCAACCTCCGTATATTTACAAAAATAAAGCAAATCAAACATATTAGCTAGGTTGATACTAGTACTTCGATCTGCCTAAAGATCTCATCAGAACCCGAAGTTTTAGAAAAGTTAGAGCCTCCATAAAAGGCAGAACTTTAACAAAAAACCTATTAATAATCAATTTTGCTCCATTCTTGTCTTCTTAGTAATGAAGCACGTGGTTAGGTCTTTTCCTAACAAACATCATGACGTTACTAAACTTTGAAGACCAAAAATGTTCTATTTATATAAGTAATAAATATTTGCTTTTAAATTATGAAGAAATACAACAAAACTTGGGTCATCTGACAATGCTGCAGAGGGGAAATTTTTTACTTTTTGCTATTGGTAAGGTCTTAGTTTTACCAAAACTGACGCTGCTAATTGCGAAAAGTAAGAAGGAGATTACTTTTTGGAATAAATAGAATACAATATTTATGAATTGGGCAGAATTTTTAAGCTTATAGACTTTAAAGCGAAGCTTATTAGAGAAAGTTAATTGTATAATTCTTTATCCTTAGAAAGAAATTCATCTCAGACAAAAAAAATTTGTTACACGCATTGGACTCTAAACTGGCCTTTGATTTAACAAAAAATTTATTATCTAGACGAAACTGTTTAGCTTATGATCGATTTTCGTCGCAAAGTAAGCACATAGTTTCTTGCATCATTTAACCATAAATTAAAATGGTCTAATGGTACTCAAATGGTTTTACTCCTGAAAATACTGTTAATGTTGAATTCTCCAAAATTTTATGGTTTTTTGTATTAAAAAATTTTAAGCTTTTGCCAACAAAACTGAGTTTAACATCAGGGAGTTAGTGTCGGCTGGCATTATTGTTACTCTGATGTGGTATTTGCTACTTTAAAATATTGCAAATATTTTTATAAAATATCATAATTACATTGGTGAACTTATAATTATTTCTTCCAGTGTACTTAGTACATCTAAGAAAATACAAATAAAATTGTAACAAATACCCTTATTCCAATCAAAATGTGCAACTATACTATATTTTAAGAAAAGCGAAAAAAATTCAAAACTAAGTTTTTTTTACTGTTTTCCACGTCCTTTAACTTCTGCGGAACACTTTGGTTATGGATTTTATACCCATATTTGAGCAAGCAATTTATTTGAATTTGAATTTCTTTAACTCATTTTCTTGATTTAAATATCATTCATCCATCCTTTCCCTTCCAATTATCGATCAGTGGTTTTATATACAAAAAAAAAAAGTAAATACAATTTAACTTTATTGAAACTTACTTATTTTGTCTAATGAGCCAATGGTATGAAAAAGAGTCAGCAAAGTGAAAATTGGCTTATTTGTTGTCGCCCCCAAGGTGGTGATATCAATATATATATATTTCCTTTCACTACTTTCTTAACAAAAGCAAAGTATTAAGCAAGTGATTAAAGAAAAAATTTACTAAAAGTTTAAACAGTGAAAGGTATTCAGCTCAAAAACGTTTTGTGGATTTTCTATGGTATCTATAAGATTTGGGATTGCTTTTTTATAGTATTGAAGTATAATGAATGTATAAACGATTTGTTATTATTTTTTCTTTTTTGGAAAAAGTCTTAAGTAGAGAGAATGTTAAAATCATGATAAGTACTATAACTTTTTCTAACAAGGAAATTACACAGTGGTGTTTATTGTAATGGAATAAAAATCATTTAACAAACTAATTTTTTAGATGCGCATGTTTAGGGTATGAAATGTGGGGTCAAATCTGACTAAATTTTTTGTTTTCTGCATATTACCACGTCGCGACACGTCGGTTTCAAATAAAATATGTACAAATTGGACATCGAACGAAAAGTATTTCTGAGACCGTTCGTGTGGAATTAAAACAAATATAAAAGAGGTCTCAAACAAAAAAGTTTCGAACAAACTTCAAACCCATATTTACTTCCTAAAACCTAGATAACGCAGAATAGCAAATGTTGAGATTCACACCACTGTGTAGTATCCTTGTAAGTAATAAAAAGTTATTATGATTAAATAAAGGGTTTCTTTGAATAAAGAAAATTTATATAAAAAAAATATTATAAATTAAGAAAGGCTTAGGTAAACCAATACACACAACACGAAAATGTTATTTATAAATTTGTTGTATATTTGTTGGTCAAATTCCGTATAAAATCTTTAATTATGTAAAAACTAGGAAAACTTTAATACTATTTAGTTTTTGTTGTGTTTGAATATACAACAGCACTACAATATATTTATATGTTTGTCTTATTGCCATTCCTGATGATAAGAGAAACATACGAGGGCGGATCAATAAGTCCGTGACTTTTCGAACTTCCCTCGTAGTTATATAAAATGCAATACTGCTCCCATCAAGTACCACCTGTAAATAGGCTACTGTCCAATTTTGAGCAAGTTCCGTCATTTACTTTGCGTTTAACATCTGTTCAAAACATACAACCTCGTGGATTTTTTTAAAAATGGAAAAAAGTGAATTTCGAGTGATCATTAAACATTATTTTTTGTGAAAAAAAACCGACAATCAAACCAAAATACTATGGGGACTTTGCACAATCGATTTCAATGGTAAAAAATGTGGTTTACTGACTTTCGTTGTGGTCGCATAAGTACAAATGACGCTGAATGTTCTGGACGTCCAATTGAGATCAATACACCCGAAAACGTCGAACAAATCCACGATATGGTGTTGGCCGATCGAAGAGTAAAAGTGCTTGAGATTATTGATGCCATAGGCATTTTATATGCCAGGGTGGTTTCGATTTTAAATGATCAGTTGGGTTTAAGAAAACTGTCTACAAGATGGGTGCCGCGTTTGCTCTCAATTGACCATAAACGTAATCGTGGCCAATAAGGTGATGGCAACAGTTTTTTGGGATGCAAGGGGAATAATGTACATAGATTACCTTCAAAAGGGAAAAACAATAAACGGCGAATATTATGCCAACTTATTGGACCGATTTAACGACGATTTAAGAAAAAACGAACCCATATGGCCAAGAAATGCCTATCTTATGGACCTCGAAAAATCCTATTTTTTGGAAGGGATACAAAAATTTGAGAAACCTTGGACTAAGTGTATTGAGCTAAATTGAGATTATGTTGAAAAATAAATTTTTATTTTGCAAAAAAAACTGTGTTTCATTCAAAAAGTCACGGAGTTATTGATCCGCCCTCGTATTGTGAAATTGTATTCTTAACAATATTTTTATGCGTGATTTATGCTGTAATCAGATATATAGCTTATATTGCTGACATAATATTTCACAAAGGTTTTTCTTCGGCAATTTGATTTCTTAAATTATTTTAAACCTAAGTTTATTTAAATATGTGATTTATTAAATAAATATACTATTAAAAAATATGCATATCTTTTTAATCCAGCTTCAACAGAATGCTGGGAGAATTCTGTAGTTCTCATATTATGATAATTAATAAAAATTTCCAGAGCCATAATATGATAATATTGGGATCTATTTGGAACCATAATATGGTAATCTAATTATCATGTTATGATATAGAAGCAGATAGGAGTATGGTTGTCACAACCATAGTAAGATGGTTGTCGCAATCATTAATCCAAAAATGTATGAAGCTCTTCGAATATGGTTCCCTCAACCATGTTTTTTCTTTGCGAGTAAGAAAACTTGAAAACTATTTAGTATATACAACAACACTACAAGATATTTATATGCTTGTCTGATTGTCATTCCTCAGGATAAGAGAATCATATTTCAAATATATAATCATATATCGTTTGATTTAGACGGATAATTAATAGACTTCAAGCTAATCTCAAAATTGAGGTATCCAGTAATATCCTATTAGATCCCCCAAAAATATTACTGAATTAAGCTAAAACATAATTAGTGGATCTAATAATATCTAATTAAGATCCTGACAGATCCGAAAATATTCAATGTGATTAATTTAGATCTAACTGGAATATAAGTAATTTTTTGTTGGATCGAATCAGATATGTTAAAACTAAATTAGATTTACTTAAATATCATGAGATGTTTAGTTTTTAATAAAATTTATTTAAAAACAATTTATGCAAAAAGATTAAAACAAAGTAATTTTATCGTCATACAAAGCAAAAAAAATAGGTAAGCAATAACCATGTTTTTATGCTTCTAAATAGCGCAATAAAATATTTATATACGATTTTTTGATCCTGCCCCCAGGACATTCAGAATGCCCTGATACCATATGGTAACTATGGGCGGGCTAGAGAACTGGTTTAGAATACAATGAGGCAGTAAAAAATGCGTACAATGAAGCAAGTATTATACTGTTCCTACCACCTTGGTTTTGTACATTATTATAGAGATTTACGTTTCTATAATATAATGCGGTTAGTTTTCCAGGACATTTTCTTATCCCGGGATAGGCGGAAGTTGTTTCGAATTTGCCTGCCGAGTTTGAATTTGGCGAATTTTAATGCTCAACTCAAGTTAATTAAGTTTTACATAATTTGTGGTTGAAAAATTCGACTTTTATTGCAAAAATAAATTTGTTAACCCGAAGCATGCCATCTGACAATACAAGAACTTCCAAATACTTTATTTAAGAAGCTAAAAACAAACAGAATATATTCTAAATTGTTCCCTTTTGATAATCATAACAGTTTAAAGTTGTAATTTTTAAAATTTTGAATTTTTTCGAACAAGTTTCAAACGATTTTAACCTAATAATTTATAATTTATATTTAATCTACATAAGAGTGCCTCATTTTGAGGCTTTTTAAAAAAATGCAAGATGCACCCCACTGAAAATAATTATGATGACTCCTAAAATATTCGGCTTTATTGATAACATACCGTGAGCTAAATAGTTTTTGAAAACGCCTTCAAAAACGCAATTTTCTGTAAATTAAAAATTAGTTACGGCACTTATTGGCAAAAATTTGGTTAAATGTAAAGAGTGTTTAAATATTCTACAATTTTAAATTATTAACAATTATTATCAACATTATCAACAGTTAACAATTATTAACAAATTATTAACTGCTTCTGGACTCGAGATAATAAGGCAAGCTTATGTAATTTTTTTTTGATGTTTTTAATGCAATTTTATAAAAAATTTTACAAATCTCCCAGTTTTCATCAGCTTTTCATTTTGACTACATATTTGGAAAGTGTTGACATCAGATCATAATATCAATATAATGTGTTTTCTAATGTTCAAACATGTGTTCAGGATTTTCTAAGGATTTATAAAATTCTCATTTTTAAGATTAATGCCCCTAGCTTTTACTGCAGCTAATACATTTGATTTTTTCTACGTAACGCGTAAACTAGATACATCGATGAAGAATATCTTGTATCAAACATACAAAATCGTCGCGTATTTCTTAAAATGTTTGCAAAATAAATCAAGATTTTGTAAAAAATAAAATATATTTTTTAAAATTTGAAACATTAAAACTAGTAATCCCGATTAAAAAAAATTATATGGAGCTTTGTATAGTCATATCAATTTCTATGTGACGCTATATCCAATCTTATTAAATTTTATACGATATATGGGCCCATATAGTTGTATCTGTTTGTATGCAATTAGATAAATATCCAGTACAATTTTTTCAGAATTATAGCCCTATAGAATGGTATTAGATTGTATCAGTTTGTATCTATTTGCATCAGTTTATATCTGATAGTTTTCCTCTAAATTTTTTAATACGATGCCACAACTAATTAAATCTTATTAAATATCAACCAATATAAAATCGTATATGACATATGCAATTATATATATTTAATCTAATTATGTACGAATACATGTAGAATTAGATATAACACAAATTAAAATGTTATATAATAACATATAGTGTAATATTGAAAAAAATATATTTCATTTTGGATAAAACGACATCTTGACCTATTCATAGTTATATATAGTTCATACCAGATTTTCTTCTGGATAAAAGTATATATTGCCGCAGGCTATATATAAGCCTATCCCGAATATAAAAAATTTGCGAATTCCGTCATGTATTGAGCTGATATTGATAAAACCCAAACGTTTTTCTGAAGGTACAAACTTATAACTCCCCAGGCAGAAAAATACTATCGGAACAGCAAAGCGTCGGCGACGGTCGGTTATGCGTTGGCAGAACGTGGGATTTACAAACCAAACAGTATTGTCCTGTTACCGGATTAAATAACAGTGGCATGACGTTGAAAATTAAAAAAACTGTTGTGTCTCAAAATACCTTAATTTTAATTGATTTTGAGAAATGCGTACAATAAAAACCATTTAAAAACCAGCAATACAGAACGATCTTAGTTTTTTACATCATATTTAAATGTGTGTAATTCAATAAAATATTTAAAAAAAATAATGCTTCTAATTCGTAAAAACAATATTGGCAACGAATTCTGTGGGTGGTACTGGCAAAACACATGCTTTGCAAACAAAATAGTGTTTTCTGTTAAAATATTAGTTGTACCTTTAGTGATTTGTAACATGGTGGGTTTTACAAACATAGAAGTGGTTTGCCAGTACTATTTTTTTTTTTTTTTGTGTGGTTGGCCACTTCTACCTGGGTAGTTTAGCAGTGCAGAGCATATTATTGGAAAAACACTAATAAAATTTCCATAGATTAATTTTGGTCCACCACAGCATCAATTAGTTTGAAACAAGTAATTTTATCTACAGGGTGTACTCCGGGAAGGTATACTACTTTATTTGTTTATGGAATACAATATCAGATAAATGTCCGCCTCTGTTAGCCTTACAAATGCGAGCCCTTTTGAGCATATTTTTCATTACATTCTCACACATTTCATGCTGTATTTCATTAATTTCATCACGGATATTTTGTTTGAGTTGCACAATCGTTTCTGGTTTGTTTGCATAAACCTTGCTTTTCAGACATCCCCACAAAAAGAAGTCCTGAGCAGTCAAATCAGGCGACCGTGGAGGCCAATCAACATCACCATTTCTTGAAATAACTTAACTTGTGGAAAGAGGTCTCGCAGTAATTCCATTGTAATCCTGGCTGTATGCGATGTGGCACCGTCTTGTTGATACCACTGAATCTTAAATGGAAACAAATGAAAATCCTTGTGCAAAATGTTGGCCAAAGCTGTTCTTTGAGGACCAAGCTCCTGAGCACGGCGTCGAATTGAGGTTGATGGATTGTTTTGAACACTTTCTTGAGCAGCAGTTTTCAGTACGTTGTGGTCCATGCTGTACGTTGTGGTCCATGCATGGGCCTATTACCTACATACCCTCTTTCTTCGAAATCATTCACTACACGATAAATAGTGCGTTTTGCTGCCACGTTGTTCTTCCCAAAAATTTCACGTAACTTTCTCATAGCCACAGTAACCGATGATTGATTTTGATAAAATGTTTTAACGATTAAAACACGTTGATTTATCGAATATTTTTCCATAATAAATTTGCCACGTGTCTACTTCACGACTGCCAAATATGAACTGTCAAGACTAATGTTTACCAAAATGGCGGCAAAATAAAGTTGTTTTAAATTGAAAGATGTAGTGAACCAAAATTCCTCTATGAAAATTTTATAAATATATTTCCAAAAATATGCTCAGCAATATCAAACTTTTAAGATCAATTTTGTACATAAATTTAAAAAATTACTCATAGCGAACTACAAGTATTCTCAATTTTTTATTTTTCCCATGATCAACTGGATAATACTTGTCGGTTGCACAGTAGTACGTAAAATTATCCACTTTTGGAACACACCAATGTTTATTAAAACTTAAAAAAGATTTATGTGTTAACTTTTTTGAAAACTTCAAAAAAGAAGTATGTTTCTTAATACTTTTTTTATAAAATGGTGCAGTTTTACCTGACTAAAACTCGAATCTAATTATATTTAGCTGTATCACATACGATCATATACTATCGGATTACGTCAAAATCGGGATACAATAAATTCTAGTGTTTATATAATTATACACTCAGAAAAAAATTTAGCTATTTGCCAACTGAGTTTTGGTTACTACGACTTAAATTCGGTTATTATGAATTTCAGTCGGTTAGTAAAACTGATGATTAGTTTTCACAACAAAGTTCGGTTAGTTCCACTGAATTTTAGTTGCAACTCACAAAATATTCAGACATCTAATGTTAATATCGTTATACTAACTGAATTTATAAGTTGTTACCATTAATACACACTTTTAAATTCGGTTGGTACTTTATTTCTCTGTGTGTATCTATGAGTATCAGTTTATGCATAAACTGATAAATTTAGATAAAAAAAAAAATGATACAATCTACTACAATTTTAACTTGCCATAATTCAGAACAAATTGTGCTTTACATTTATCTGCTTGCATCAGATTAGATCTAAAACCATACAAACAGATACTTTTATATGGGCCCTTATTTCTGATGAAATTTGGTAACATTATATATAGTGTCACATAAAAATTAAATTTTTTTTTTAATCGGGAGTTTATTTTTAAAAATCAGGTTTTAAAAATTTTGGTTTTTTCATTTTAATAAGTATTTCTTTAATTCAAATTATTAAATGTTAATTTAATTAAAGTGAAACAAAAAAATTAAATATATCAACCGATATATTTTTTTTTTTGTTTTGTTTTTAAATTCCAAATAATGTTTTTTTACAAAAATGTACACAAATGTTGATTAGTTTTTCTTTAATTATAAAAAGTTTTTATTAACAATAATTTAAAAAGAAATAAAATTTGTTCAATTCCAAAATTTTCAATAATTGCTACAAATTCTGTGCATTAATGAAAAACATTCCGGGAAATTCCGCACAAAATTCGTGGGACCGCGGGATTGAAAAAACATTATTCCTAAGAATATTCCGTGGAAACCCTACATATAACAGAAAAACCCTTCCTTAAGCAGAGCAATTAAATATGTTAATTTATTTTTTTGTTATTTACATATGTTGATTAATTTCATATCTCCTCCTAAGTGCTCAGATACAATTTTTCACGATTTTTTTATTTATCTTTCGTGTACCACATTATACATCCGATGATTCACATCTTAATTATATTAACAAAAAAAAAAACATTTTGTTGTTTGAATTTAATTTGTATCTCTACCGAAATGGAAATTATAAATATACATTAAAGGGCAAAACAAAAAATGTTTTAAAAAAAAATATTTAAAATTCTTATAAAAACTTATTGTTTATTTATTTCGATTTTAGTTCGATAATTCAGATCTAATTGTATACGTGTAGAAAATGGCATTAAAATTTTGTACATTTTGCATTTGAATATGACAAAATTGCCCTAATTATTCAATATTTTTTACAGATTTTTAGATATTTGAATAAATTATTTGCTATTTCAAGGCTTAGTAGCTAAAATACACTATGCAAAATAATTACAAAGCCACATATGTTTTCAAGGATATCTCCCGAGCGCGAATTGATTTTATTTTTTCAACAAAATGCTGTCTATAGGTTAGTTATATAAATATACTCGTACTATTTTACGCATTTTGCATAGCTGGGAATTTTTAATTTATAATTGATGGGCTTATTGTAAAAACTTCATAAGCCACATTTTATTTTTAGTTTGTTTTCGCCTTTTAAAGGTTAAAAAAATGCAACCAATATGACTTTTGCAGGACCTTTATACTCTAGGTACTTGCAATAAGTATTTAAGCAAGACTTCTTTCAAATATTTATAAATGGATGCCTAGAAAACAGCGCAAAATTCATAAAACAGTAAATGTGGCTTATTAAGTTTTTACAACAAACACTTCAATTATTGTTCATACGAAATAAATATAAAACGGTTAGCTTTAATATGTTCTAAAAACCAATATTTTACATGTAAATATTGGTGTTTAAAATATATTTAAATAATCTCTCTTATTTAAAAAAAAGAATCGCTAATTACGATGAAAACAGCTATTGTATTATTATATTAAGAGCATATATTTACAACTTAATGTAATCATTTGCTTTTGATTTAGTCCATATTTCGGATTTCATCTCCTAACTTTATTTTTGTTCTCATTTAAATGTTTTTAACGGCTGCATTGTTTGAGATGTTTGAAATTTAAAATATAAAATTTACAAATATTAATCTCTTTTTGCATACCCACTAAGCTTTTTGAATGTAGTCCCACACTCCCCACTAAAGGCGCAAAATAATTTATTTTTATAGATTCGCGAAAAATATCGCCATAGCTTGTAAAAACCTGCTCAAATTTTGTTTGTTGACCTCATAGTTTGCTTTTGTACGTCAGCATCATTTTTATCGGCTTCGTTGGATTTAATATGAATTAATTTCATGATTGAATTTTTTTTTTGTTTAAGTGGTTTTATTTTTAGTCTGCATGAGTAATAATTATAAGTTTAAAATTCACAGCTGCACTCAAAGAAGAGTCATTAAAGTCAGCAACATTTTTCTTGGAAAGATCCTTGCAGAAATTTCGCTAATATTGGCAAAATAATTTGTAAATTCAGCAAAAAGTTTGCTAAATTTAACATATTTTTTTTGCTGATATTAGCAATTTCTCTGCAAAGCAGCTCCCAGCAAATAAATAGTTGACTTTACTGAATTTTTTGTTTGAATGTAGTACATTTCTATAAATTACCTATAAATAGTATTTTGTTAAAAAAAACTCTCTTCACGTTCAGGAGATATCACTGAAAATATATGTGGCCTTATAATTATTTCGCATAGTGTATTTTAACTACACATATGCATTGTTTTAAAAACATTAGAATGCTTAAATTCAGTATGGTTTGTAAACCGCAAAAAAATCACTTTTCTAAATATGAGCGGCCAAAAAATAATGAAAAATGTTTGCAATATTTCTTCATAGTTGAATATATCCAGGCAGAAAACTTCAATTGGCACAGTGTTGCCAAAGCGTCAGCTACGGTCAGTTATGCGTTGGCAGAATTTGGGATTTTTTTTTTTTTTTAAAGAGAAGCAACACTCAGGAAATTCTTCCTATTAATTAATGTGTTGCTTTCTTTGGAAAGGGGATAGTGGAGAGATGAAACGTGGTGAAAGATTAAGGGCTTCAAACATGGCAACACTGTAATTGCGCGAGATGATAAGTCTTAGAACTGTTGTTGCTCGCCACCTGATGTAGAGTTGGCGAATTTATTGAAGCTTTTTGTTTCATAGCCCTGATTCATTATTTTACTTCGGTGGGGTTAAGTGCTATGGGAACACCGAAGGTGGGCGCAGCGATACATATAAGTGATAGAAAACTCATACATATTATTTTTCTAAATTGATGTTGTCGTCACCGGGAATCGAACCCGGGACCATCTGTGTAACAGTCCACCGCGCTAGCCATTACACCACAACGCCCACACAAAAAAATTTGCTGATTTCTAAATAGCTTAAATTAAATTAAATAAATTTTGAGAAAAGTGTATAAATCTCGTAAAACACATTTAAAAAGCAGCAATATTTAAATCTTTGAAATATAATAAAATATAAAAAAATGCTTCTAATTGGTTATAATATTGGTAAAAACAATATTGGCAAAGAATTTTTCGGGTGGAACTGGTAAAACAAATGCTTTGCAAAAAAACTAGTGTTTCCCCAGTACAAAATAAGTTGTTTCTTTGGTAATTTTTAACAGTGTGGGTTTTACAAAAATAGCAGTAGTTGGTCAGAACTATTTTTTTTTTTTTTTGGTACGGTTGGCAATTTCTACCTGGGTAGTTATAAACAAAATGCGAAACTATCTATGGAAAAAAACACATATTAAAAAGTTGGGTATTTATTTGAGCAAGACATCCATTTCATAATAAAGCAAAATAACTTGCGGTGTTTAAGCATATAACACTGTGCAACAAATTTTGGGTAATGCCGTCAGCCTCAATGGTCCCAATGGGAAATGAAAGTTCAAATAACATTTTTATAACTTTCTGACATTTTTTTTTCAATATGAGCGAAAATCAAAATAAATTAATAAAATATTTATTTGAATGTAATTGTGTGTAATTATTGTTCCATCGAACCCAATGTCGAAAAATGTATTTTTTCATATATTTAGACATAAAAAAGGAAGGGTTGGTAGACATACATTTATTGTTTTTTGGGAACAATTCCAAAGAATTTTAGGGCAACAGAAATATAAATATTTTTACAAAATTAGAATCGATTTTTAATAATAAATTTTTTAATTTTTTTTTAAGAAATAGTAAAAAAATATTTGCTTTAAAAGATTTATTGCAAAGAAAAATTCAGATTTGCTATTCTGTCCAAATTTTACAAATAAAAAAGACTTTACACCATGAACCACAAGATCTTTTCGAAGTTGAAGGGAGCTGGAAATCTATGGAAATTGAGCTTTAACTTTTTTAATTGAGCGCCTAGGTATCTTATGTTTAAGCCATTCAACCGCTTAAAATGAATAAAGTCAAATTTAATGAACAATCTTTATTTTAACAACAAATTTCATTAAGAGTTGATGGTTCATCTTATTTCGGTTGTCTGCTAATACGAGGGAAAATGAGGGAAAAAACTACATTAACTTTTTTGTCTTCAAGAAACTTTTCACAATGCCAAGACGTGTAAGGGTGTCAACAAAACTTGATATTGCGGTACTAAAGGTTCTTGAACGACATTGCCATTTGTGGGCTTACGCAATGATCTCTCTTTCAATGTGTGATTTTAATTCTGATCACCTTTATGACCAGAATTCAACATCTTAAACACCTCGAACCACTTAGTTTAAAATCATTTTGTTAGTTACATGTTAACATAATGTGAACAATGCAATTAGTCCCCTAAAACTCATATTTTTAAAATAAACGATTTCATAAAAGAAAAATAACAACAAATTTTTATTAAAAATCGATTCTATTATGTTTACAAAATTATAAATTATGAGAGCACGCCGTAATTTACAAAAATGGAAGTGACCTAGAGCTCCATTATATAATAAAGTCATTTTTACAAAATATTCAAAATAAATTCCACTATTTAGTAACCCACACAAAACACTTTCTAATGCAATTGTTCCAGAATTGTTTGAAATTGTTCCGAAAAAGATAATATATTTATATTTACCAAATATCTATGATTTCTTTGTAGTTGACAACGCCCATCTTGCCTACTATTTGTTAAAATATATGAAAAAATATATTTGTCGACATTTCGTTCAATCCCTGCGGGAAATGAAGGGTCGATTGATCCAAAGTGGTAATTCTGTGATTTATGATTGGGGAGCACGTCACGCAACTGGTGAAACCAAAATTGTGGTGCACTAAAAAATGTTAATTTGGGTGAAATGTCCAATCACATGACTACAGTTATGGTGACAAAACATTCACTGGTTGGTACCAGATATATCACGTTACTGGAGAAAAAGTAATATAACATCAAAGTGTACTAAAGCAGCTAGGGTCGTTGCAGTTGAAGTTGCTACTGGTCATTGAACTGGTTCAAGACCGCTAGCAGTGGATGAAAACATGGCAATTAGTACCAAAGGATGCAGTTCATTGATTGCTACCAAGTAGACACAACACTGAAGGAACGTTTTATGTACCGACTTTGTGACAGTAGAATGAAGACGTAACACTTCACTGCTTTAAAATTAGTGAATACGGAACTGTTAAGACAGTGACCAAGTTTGTCAGATATGCCGATTTCTCGCCAAACGTCGCGATCTTAATACTCGTTTGGCAAGTTAATATTTGAAATGCCGACTGGCGATTTTTCGAGTGAATTGAGACTTTACACATAAAATATCGCTACCACTAAACAAGAAATATATCACCAGAATATGATTTTTTGCACAACTTTTTCAAAAACTTGAAGCACTTTACAAGAATATAAATTAAAACTGCGATATTTCGGCATATTGGTTTCGAAATATTATGTTAGATATTTTACAAGATTTTTGGCAACGATTTTTTATGTATAAGTAATTGGTGATTTAATTTAATTTATTTATTCATTTCAATAACCTAGCCTGAGGGCCATAATCGGTTACAAATTTCTACTAAATTATACAAAGTAAACAATAAAATTTGATATAAATAAAATAATAAGAAAGAGATAATAATTAAAATACAATAATACTAAAAATAAACAAAAAAATATAAAAAAAGGAGTGATAATAGTTTATTTATTTATTAAGTCCCCAAATTTTACGAAAAAAAAAAAAAAACATGAACAAGCCTTAGTTAAAAAAAAAAAAACCCCCCAAACCTAAAAAATCAAGTGTCTTGTGAAAATAATAGAAAATTTTTCTTATTATACGTATTAATAGAAAAATCGAACGACTTTAAAGTAGTGGCTATACTCACGGGCAACTCTAACATAAAAAGATCGCCCAAAAGTGGTGTAAGTTTCGGAATAACCAATTGTCTATTCCTAGTAGATCTACCAAATTTAAAAATATTATTCAAAAATTTCGGGGTTTTGCAATTTATATATTTTAAAAAAATGTAAAAGACACCTAATTTGAACAAAATTATCGAACGAACATCCCAAAAATTTTAAAACATAAGACGAAATGTGATGACGCAATCTAAGAGAGTATAAATATCTCATGACACGATTAAAAGCCAATCTTAGCTTCTTCATCACATAACCTAAAGCTCCAGAGTACACTTCTAAGCAATATAAAAATATTGGCATAATCAACCTATGAACAACCTTAAGCTTGACATTAAACTTGACATTTCTTTTCATAAAGATATTATTGTGAACTAGAATTATAATGCAGCATACGAAATTAAAATGTTCATGAAGTGCTTTTTAAAAGTGCTGGAACATAAAAATTAGTAGAAATTGTTTGATAATACCAAGGTTAGCAAACAAAGAAAAAACTTGCAAAAAATTTATATTTCCAACATCCGGACTTCATGTCTAGTTTATGTACTTTTCCAAATTTAAATTGTTGTAATGAATTTTATGATATTGTTTTGAGTTGGGTATAGACAAAATAAACTAATTTTAAAATTGATTTTTGTTGTGCCTTTTTGAAGGTTTTTTGAACAGGTGGTATGACACGCTGTTTTGAATAAGTGCAGTGACTGGTTCCGGACGGGCTATTTAGCAACCCGTACGTTATATGACACACGACGAATAAAAAGTGACAGGTTACTTGCTAATTACCTTTCGCATGCCCCTCGACATGTACCCCTTAGACCAAAGCAGTGGGACTTTACAAAACTCCCAGCGGGAAATAGACCAGTCACTGGTATGGTCACGTGACTAGAACTTTGTGTGCATGAACCTGTCCTAGTTTCGGTTCTGTTATATGAAAGTAACCGGTACTTTTAACATGGGCTTGTCATATGAGGTGACAATTTCCACCTTTTGAGCTAATTGAGATATATCGGAGAACTTGTCGAATATAACATATCACCGAACTAGTTTAAGTGAATCCGCAACAGAACGAGTTGAAAGTATCTAGTAAGTAACTAGTCTCATATTAGGCATTATTTGATATGTAGGAGGACCAGTTCGAAATGAATTATTACGTTACTGGTTTAAGCGTACAAATCACAGTACTCAAGAAAACTATTTAGTAAAACACTAGTTAAGAATTAATCGCAATGCTTTATGTTACGGACTTGTACAAAATTAATAATTTCGTGACATATCATTAAACTGCGATAAGCGAACAAGTTACAGGACAAAATAAAAGTAATTGGTATGTCACCTGCTACTTTTTATTCCGCATGTGTCATATTATGTACGGGTTACAAAAAGAATCCGAACGGATCCAATCACTGAACTCTCCTAAAAAATTATGTCACATTAACTGTTTTTATAATATTGCGCAAGTCCCAAAAAAAATATTTTTTATTAAATAACAGAAACATGAATGTTTAAAAATGCTGTTTTTGAGCCAAACTCCTTGGTCGGACTTAATAATTTTATAATTTTTTTTTTTGGGTAGAGTCTCCCTGTGGGAAATTAAGACAAAGACAATAACTTTATATGGAACGGGACTGTCACTTTAACAAGGCAATGTCATGGAAGATTAAAATTGATACCATGTAACATGTCACTGACCTAACCTGGGACATGTCCCCGAACGTTATCTTTTAGAATAGCTGTGTGACATGGACTTTTGTAAAAATTATTTCTTTATTGATTTTCAAATAATATTTACGCCAGTCGCACATGCAATTATGATATGTGATCTTTTTGAATCATTTCATTATTAGGTTGGATGTGTTATGTTAGTTTTTTTCGAGTTACATGATATATCATGAATAAACCAGCCAAAGTTTTGCCACCATTTAAATAATCACGTGGTTGGATATTTTGCTGAAATTGACACTCTTTGAAACACTGAAGTCTTCGCTTATACCAGTTTTGCGACGTGTCTCCTTTTCACGTATCACAGATTTGTCACTTCGGATGAATCGACCCTTCATTTCCCGTAGGGTAGTACCAAAGTATGACAATTTTAGGATGTATGTGATATGCAACAGAACCAGCGGAAAAAAAATTATCACGTGGCTGGTGTAGGTCTACGTATCGTAGAAGTAGAGAACAGCTTTTGATGGAAAACTAGTCACATATTAAGCGGAATGTGTGCTGTTAGTGAGGTAGTTTAAATGGATTAGATTTGTGAAGTACCACTGTACTGGTCAAGGGAGTACATGTCGCCGGGTATCCGAAAAGTAATTAGCAAATAACCTTTTACTTATTATTCTCCGAGTGTCATATTATATACGAGTTGCTAAATTGTCCATCCGGAACCAGTCACTAAACTTCCTCAAAACAGTGTTCACAAAACCTTCAAAAAGCCACAACAAAAATCAATTTTAAAATAAGTTTATTTCAGTGTTATATCCGATTTGTAGCAGTCAAGGGACTAAATCCTTTGGCACTAATTGCCATGTTTTGATCAACTGTTAACGGGATTGAACCAGTTCAATGACCAGTAAGAACTTCTACTGCATCGGTCCTAGTTGCTTCAGTACACTATAATGTTATGTTACTTTTTCTCCAGTTACATGATATATCGGGTACCAACCAATGAATTCTTTTTCTCACCATAACTATAGTCACGTGATTGGTCATTTCACCCAAATTAACACTTTTTGGTGCACCACAATTTTGGTTTCACCAGTTTTGTGACGTGACCCCCAATCATATGTCACAGAATTACCACTTTGGATCAGTCGACCCTTCATTTCCCGCAGGGCTATTACACTCAAACTACCTCTATAACAGAAAATATTGCGCTTAATATGTGACCAGTTTTCCTTCAACAATTTTTCCCAAGTTCTACGATACGTACACCTACACCAGTCACGTGATATTTTTTTCCCACTGGTTCTGTTGCATATCACATAAATCCTAAAATGGAGTATATTCATTTCAGTCGGTACGGTGATAGTTTACCTTGGTCAAGTTATTCTCCACGTCACACAGTGCTCCACAGGTAGCAATTGTCACCTCCTATGACAAGCCCATGTTAAAAGTACCGGTCACTTTCATATAACAGAACCGAAACTTGGACTGGTTCATACACACAAAGTTCTAGTCACGTGACCATACCAGTGACTGATGGTAAAAAATATTCCAACTTCAAGAGGCAATAAAAAATAAATTCGAAATAACTTTACAAAATCATTTGGCAAATTTTATCTATTTAATGGTAAACTTTCATTTCCTTTTGGAACCATTGAGGACGACTTTTTTTGCTGTCCAGTGTAATTTAAAAATCTAAAAATATAAAGACCTTTTATTCAGGTTTGAAAAATAATTTTTTGTAAAAAGCGTCATTTACAAAAACCATGACAAAAAATAACCATAAAAAATACTTAAATTCTGCTTCTTAAAATTAATTTTTAAAAACTCAGTAAAATCGTTTCGAAATACCAAAAATTATAAAAAAATAAATTATTTTAATTTTGTTAATTTAATTTCGCCCGCCACTGTATATAAAGCACGGTGAGTACGTATAATTTATAAATACCAGCGGCAGTTAAAAAGAAAAAAATTATAAAAAAACACACAAAATTAAAAAAAAGGATTTTTTATTCTTTTAAAATTTCATGTGAACAAGGTCACCCAAAACTTGTCATTTCTCATATTACTAAAGGAAGAAAACAAAAATAATATGATAAAACCAAAAAAAAACTCATATAGCTGTTGACAAGACGTAAAATTTTTAGCTTAAATTAGGAAGAAAAGATTTATGGAAAATCTCATAAAAAAAAGGAACAACTGCGTCAAATACAAAAATGTTTTGATATCTACTAGGTGTCCCTTAAAAATAGATTTGTCATTACACCCCCAGATTTATTGCAAAATGGTTTCAATGAAAGGAAGTATTTTTTTTTTTTTTTTGGAAAACATTAAGGGGGGGTTAAGGTTTTAAATTTTTTTTTTTTGCATTTTTTTTTATTTAAATGCATTTTTTTATTTGTTTTTAATTAATATGTTAAAAATATTGTGTTAAACGAAGTTACGAGTATTTTTATGTCAAGTATGTGAGCGTAGAGTATAAAATTTAGTGTAGCAGTAAATATTCTATCAATCATACGTACACTTGCGTTCCTATTTTCGTATCATTTTAGCTCCGTTTACATTAAGTTTTGTGTTAAATTATTACTAAAATGCCTAAAAAAATTACAAGATCTGATAGACACTCAGCTGGTTCGAGATTATATCGACCTAGAAAAATTGTACTTCCGCAAAAACGTAAAAACGAAGGCGTTTCAACAAGTAGTGACCATTGAAAATCAAGTTACGGAGGATCTTGAAAAACATTATAGGATAATTGATTTTTTATTAGTCTTTTTAACAATCGCTACGCTAATGAAGTGTGTGAAATGTTTTCATTCGACTAAAAAGAAGGCCTTGGATTTAATATCAAAGTGTCGTCCGAAAGCTGTAAACAGATTACAAATGCTGCTTTAGACATCATGGATGATAGCAGAGCTGTAAATGAATCATTCTTTTTTGATTTCAATTCATTACGAATTTTAATTGAATTTTGAATAATTCTTTTCATATGAAAAAACAATTGAATGAAATTTGAATTAATTCAAATGAATTTGGCAAAAATAAATTGGAATTAATTTCCAATTCAAATGAATTCTGCAAAATGAATTGCAATTAATTTGTAATTCAAATGAGTTTGGCGAAATGAATTGCAATTCATTTCCAATTCATTTGACTTGAATTGATTTTGAATTAATTCAAATGAATTAGAAAAATGAATTGCAATTCATTTTCAATTAATTTGTATTGAACTGATTTTGAATTAATTCAAATGAATTAGAAAAAAATTGCAATTCATATTAATGAAATGTAAAATGAATTGCAATTAATCAAAGTAAACATGGTGTTTGGAGTTTGTTTCTTCAAGTATTACTTATTTTGGCTTTGGCATACGCTTAACGACAAAACACGTTTAATATTCGAGAAACAGTTAATTTGTGACCCACGACCACCCAACGACAAACACCTTAGTAATATCTATGTCATATTTATTTTCAAAAATGGAGGTGTCTTTTAGAAGTAAACAAATAACTTCAAATAACAATTGAAAGGTCGAATAATATACAACATTAAATGTACAACATTAAATGTACAACATTAAATATACAACATTAAATATAAACCAAATAAATAAAAAAAACTCGTTACATTAACAATTTCGAACCGATTTCAAAAAACAAGGTGTCACTTTACGCACTATTAAATGTCCTTTAAAATAAAAATAAGAAAAAACTAGGTTTTCAAAGAATGTTTAGGAAAAAAAGGCGTTAAAGAGGAAAAAATTAAAAAAAAAAATTGAAAGTTCGAAATCTTTTGGATAATATTTTCACATTTGTTTATTAAAAGTATAAACAGATATATATATATTTGTAAAGCTTAACTATTCATCTTTCTAAAACCGTTAAAATTGGCTTAGAAGTAATTAAATTAAAAATATTTTTGTCCGTAAAGTCCTGAAAAAACGTTTTTTGTCGATAACTTCAGATTTTGAGGGTGTATTCAAAATTCTGAAAATTGAAAAGTGAATTACTCAACAAGTCCTACAACCTACAATAGGTCATTTTACAAGTTTCTTTCACTATAGCACCGTGTTATTAATCATATTTATAAAATCTTCTTATATGTGATGAAGAGTTTCATAAAATTCATTTAAATTAATTCAAAATCAATTCAATTCAAATGAATTGAAAATGAATTGCAATTCATTTTTCTAATTCATTTGAATTAATTCAAAATCAATTCAAGTCAAATGAATTGGAAATGAATTGCAATTCATTTCGCCAAACTCATTTGAATTGAAAATGAATTGCAATTCATTGGATTTAAAATGAATTGCAATTCATTCCAGCCAAATGCATATGAATCAATTGAAATTTCATTCAATTCGTTTTTTGGCGAAAAGAACTAATTCAAAATTTTACTAATTCAGTGCAGGAATGATTCGCGAATTAATTCAAAAATGAATGATTCATTTACAGCTTTGGATGATAGCAATACCAGATTTTTTAGTGTTCGCAACTTTAAAGCGTTTTTCCCACAACTCACGTTTTCAAAGTCGGTGCCCCTCATAACTTCAAAACTACTGCACCGATCCTTTTGAAATTTTTAACACTATTTCTGAACATAATTTACAATGGAGAGTTTTTTAAAATTTGTTAATAATTTTTATTTTACAATAACAAATTAGCCGATTTTTTCACTAAAAATCGCATTTTCCCCTTTAAAGTGTTCCAAAAAAGTGAAAAGTTAAAATTTTGAAAAACGCTCCCAGCGTTACTTGGGTAAAACTATTATCTAACGAATGAACTTTGATTTTTTTATTTCAAATGACCCAGCGCCAAGTTATGAGGGACACCGCAATTCTACTTTTTTTGAGACACGTCCGAATAATTGCTGCCATTGGCGTGTTTTTTAATATTTCTTCGTGAAAATTTTATACAACATTCTTCAAATGTCATGCTTTAATGTCCTATTAGTTTTAATAAAGAGATTTTAAATATGTCGTCACAAAAAATTCACAAAAAACTGCCTTTTTTCTTACGAATTAACCTTATTTTGATTATTTTATCACAAATTTAATAAAAAAATGTTAATGTTTTCATCAAAGTTTGCATAAAATGTCACCTTAATTTTACTAGACTATAAGTATCTTTAATTGTATTTAAAAAATCTTTAACCCTAAGTGTCCTGGGGACAAAAAAAAACTTGATAAAATATTAATTTTATGTAATTTGATGCACATAAAGTTAATGGTTTTACTTTGGACCAAAAAAGACCCACTAGGAAATTTTCAGAACAATTTCTTTCAGCTTTTCACAAAAATTTGCATATTTGATTAAGGATACTAAACTAACGAACACGCGCAATAGTTATAAGCGTTAAAATGATGGGGTTAAAATGGCGGGTTCAAATGGTTAAAATGGTGGCGTCCAAAATATATTTTTAATATTTTTAGTAAAACGTTAGACAGCTCCTTAAAAAAGCTTTAATTTTCTAACAATTTTTCTATACTTTCTTTAGAATAAATGTAAAAAAAAAAATAAATAAAACTGAAACAATTTTCCACACAACCTTTTCAACTTTTAAAAGCAAGATTGGTACGATAAAGAATTGCGCTTGTTCGTTAGTTTTGTAGACTTTATCATATATCAAAATTTAATCCAAATATGAAAGAATTCATTCTGTAGATATCCTAGTATGTTCTTTTTTGTTCTAAAGTATAAACATTTTTTAGTTTTATCAAGTGGAAATTTGGTTCATCAATTGAAAAGCTTTTCAACCTTGTAATCATAATTCAAATTACGTTTCATGGTCCTTTTTTGGCCCAGGCTACTAAAGGTTAAAGTAAAGATAATTATAGTATAATCAAATGTAAGTGATATTTGTCGAAAATGCAAATTTTGATGAAAACATGAAAATATTGTTAAATTTTTACAAAAATAATCAATTTTTATTAAATGTTCTGGGAAGGAGTCACTCCACACAAAAATACGAATTGTCATTATTTCAATTTAATTTTTTTCTGTAGTTACAACTTTTATATTAACCCTTTCACTACCGACTTTTTGTTTGTGGATATATTTCTATTTCGAATTCAGATTCAGATTCCTGTTAAGGGTCATTAAGTTAGAAACAAAAAGGTTTAATTATATGGTTCATCCCTCTCCTCCCTACTTAAAATGGCGAAAATCGAAAATCGAATTTTTCAAACTTCTCCACCCAGTTTCACCAAAAATGCTTTGTTTTATTTTGTTCTGGTCCTTAAATGAATTTACGTACCAAATTTAGAGATTATAGCTTTTCTAGTTTAGGAGATACACCAATAAATGCTGTTTACAAAATACGAATTTGTTAACTTAAATCGAGGCTTATTTGTCCTAATGACCAATATCCAAAATATAAAGATTTATTTCATCATCAAATTTTTATATATTTTTTTAAATGTGCACACTTTAGTGTAAAAGGGTAGTCAAAGGGTTAAAAAAAATAGTAATCGACATTTCCAAGTTAGGCATTTTAAAAAATCTTTAAAATTAATTTTAAAAAAGGAGATATTTTATTTTTAACAAATTCGTGGGCCATGGGCGGTGTAATGACAAATATATTTGTATAGGACACCCTAGTGGATATATATACAAAAAAATGTTTAATATCTACTGGAAAATCTTAATATACACACGTGAAAAAATCTTACTGATATACCGACAAATAAATACCAAAACGTAAATATTTTAAACTTTTACGTTTGTTCATAAGCAAATAAATTTGTTTGTTAAATAAGGGATGATTACAAAAGGGATTTTCTTTTAAAGTAGAATTTTAAATAAATTTACTCACAAATAAATGTCATAAAATCCCGACAAAGAAAATCGTAAGACTAACAAGGGGAATCTGCCGATGGGTTCTCTACGATCTTAATGAAATTTGGATAAGTGATAAATATTTTTTATTGGCCCAATCTCATGTTTACGGGCTTAAAAGTGGGGTAAAAAATACCACCTTTTTAATTTTTTCAGCTTATTTCGAATTGTTTCAGAGAAATTTTGGACAAATGGGGGTACCAAGTGAAAGAACTTTTGAAGACACATTAACTGATGTACCAAACATGTCCGGAGGCGCTACGAAATAACCCCCAATGAAATAACCCCCAACGGCCAAAAATGAAATAACCCCCAAAAAAATTGTGTAAAATTGTTTGGGGTTTTTCATTTTTTTTTTGGGATTATTTCATCTTTCAGTTTGGAGATTATTTCATTATGAAGCAACCCCCAATGAAATAAAGCCCAAAATTTAAATTCTTTGGAGATTATTTCATATGCAATTATTTTGGGGGATATTTCATATTTTTTGGGGGATATTTCATTTTGCTAAAAGTGAAATTTTTTTAATATTTGTTAGTTTTTCTGCGTGGCGGCCTGCGTTAAAAAACTGAATTTCATTTGTTTCAGACATGTTGCCATACAAAAATGTATTAACCCTATAACGAGTAAGGCTGCCTCAGGGCAGTCTTCATACAATTTACCACTAATGCCTCAAATGAGCGTTTTATACTTAGAAATTAATATATTTCGATAGAAAACTAAATTTTCTCAATACTTTGCACAGAAATTGTTCGTGTGCCGTCCACGGTTTGGAAGCGAGAGAGCTTCAAAATCAAAATTTCGTAAAATTTCAAAAAATAATTTATTTTTGAGAAAAAACATAGTTTTCAAAGATCTAAAAAACCAATTTAAGTTGACTAAAAACTCTTTATAATAAAATATAAGTAAGATTGGAGCTTTATCTTTAAGTTTGAAGTTTGAACAATATAAATTGAAATTTCGATACTTTTTCGCTTAATTTCGCTTTTTTCAAAAAGCGAAAATCGTGATATCTTCTTAAATAGGAGCAAAAAAAAAAAATTGTTTTGGAGTTGGTTTTATCTTGGCAAGAGAAATAATTTTTGTTCAAAACATCTCTTTTATATGCTTTAGTTTTCAAAATGCACCCTAAAATATTTTGGCTCATATCGCCTAAATTAGGCAACGATAAAAAATTTTGTTAAAGAACTTATTATTTGTTTTTCGAGTGGTGCACATAGTATGAATTTCGTTGCAAAACATCGTTTGAGGGTTAACTCTGGCCCCAACTTTTAACGCTTAGACGTCAGATTGGACCGCTAGAAAATTCGGGTCCCTTATTTTTTTCTTTTTTTTATCACATGTCCAAATTTCATTAAGATCTGATAGAACCCATCGGGAGACTCCCTTTGCAAGCCGAAAATAAAATTTATAAGACTACCAGATTTTAAATATACCTACACACATGCCAAAATGTTTTTGAGAGCTTAAATAAATAAGTAACAGCAACCTCTCGCAAAATTTGCCCTTTAAATTTACACTTCATTTTTTTTAAACAATATTCACCCAAATATAATTTACATGGCAAAGGGAATATAAAATCGGAAGGCAACGAAATTTATTAGATTTTTTATCCAAACCATCGAGCATTAAGGATGACGATGATGATTTCTTTTCCGTTCATTTTTTACTTTGGCATTGTGTCCTTTTTTTGTTTTGCTGTATTTTATGTAAATGTGTATGGGTGTGTTGGTCGCTATTCTTTATTGTTATATTTACTATGAAATGTTATAGGGCTCATGATGGCAGTTTATAAAAATATTATGCACGTATATATCATCGAGACTTTTGCTAGGAAAATGTATTTATTCTTGTTTTTTGTCGAGTTGTAAACATATAAGGAATTTCAAAATTTTTCAACGCTTTGGGGCAAATTATTTTAAAATTTTTATTTGCGAAACATGAGTAATATTTTATTTATGATGATGATGATGTTTAAGCATAATAAATCCATCGGCGTTGATCATTTATGGTTACCGGCGCAATAATTACAAGGTGCTACAAAAAATTCCACTCACTTATGTTTAAAATCTAGCAACAAAACCCGTTTCAGAAATTTCAATATACCCTCAAATGTTTTTAGATAACGGTAATAGAATATTTTTTGCTACTGGCGCATCTAATCATTTTTAAATCTGACAGTTTTTAACCGATTTTGAATTTTTAAATGGTATTTATCTCGTCTTTCTCAATATCTATAGTTCTCATATAATATTAATGTAAATATGAAAACAATATTTAATGATGATTCCTAAAAATTTTTGGTTCTAGCGATATCATCCCGCAAGCTCAACCGTTTTTAAAAAATCTTCAAAAAACACTATTTCCTGTGAATTAAAAACTACCCAGGAAAAAATTACACATTGCAAAAAGAAGGTGATGCCCACTCTTGCTTACATATCTCATTGCCAAATTTAGTAACTGCTATACCAAACTCATTCCAACGATAGAGTCAAAAAAGCAAGTAGTATTGTAATCAATTCTTTAAATTTAAACCAGAAAGCATGAACTCATTAACAAAGTAATTATTTACTTAAAAGAAAATAACAATGTTATTAACTTATATGTATAACTTTTTGTACTCAAGAAGTAATCATATACTTTTTCTTAATAAAAGGACGTTATTGGAAGTAGTTCCTAATTTTGAAAAAGAAGTTATACAATTTTAAAGAAATAAACAAATTTTTATTTGCAGGAAAATAATACTACCCAGGAAAAAATTACACATTCCAAAAAGAAGGTGATGCCCACACTTGCTTACATATCTCATTGCCAAATTTAGTAACTGCAATACGAAACTCATTCCAACGATAGAGTCAAAAAAGCAAGTAGTATTGTAATCAATTCTTTAAATTTAAACCAGAAAGCATGAAATCAATAACAAAGTGATAATTTACTTAAAAGAAAATAACAATGTTATTAACTTATATGTTTAACTTTTTGTAATCAAGATTAATCATTTGCTTTTTCTAAATAAAAGGACGTCATTGGAAATAGTTCCTCATTTTGAAAAAAGAAGTTATACAATTTTAAAGAATTTATCTTATATATTTTTTCAAACAAATTTTTATTTGCAGGAAAATAATACTAAAAACAGAAATTGCATGTTGCCTCAATTTTGTTAAACTGTGGTTAGGTATAAATAAGGGAAGCAAGCGCACGTGAGCAGAAAATTGTGAGTGGAAGTTGAAATTACTGACGTTATCGTGAGTGAGTGTAAAAAAAATTTTCGATGGTGATTGTGCGTGAGTCATTTTTTTGGTTTTACAATTTTGAATGGTTCTTTTTTTTTGAAAAATTTATATTTTCGTGGTTTATAGCTCCAAAATTATGACAATCCCTTGTTATAATAACACTTCGATGTTTCACTTTTTAGGATTTTATTTCCGTATAAGTTTTGATCGTTATATTTGAGTGACTTAGGAGAATCACGTGTGAGTAAAAGTTGAATTTACTTATGGAACTACTTCTTTTTTTTAAATGTAAGTACTTCTTATTTTTTCTAGGGAACTATTTATTTATTTTTTTTTGTGTAAGTACTTCGTAGTTTTACAATGGAACTATTTCTTTATTAAAAATGTATGTAGTTCTTAAAAATATAAAGTAAATGGTTCTTCGGTAAAAAAAATAATCAATTCTAAAGAATCAATTATTTTAGTCTCACGCCCTGTTAAAAGAATCGAGTAGGTAATCTAGTAAGGAATGCTTTCTGCCCAAAATGCTTGATTACAAACCCGCTTACCTTTTTGGAAATTTTTTGCTGGGTAGAAACAGAAATTGCATGTTGCCTAAATTTTGTTAAACTGTGGTTAGGTATAAATTAGGGAAGCGCACGTGAGCAGAAAATTGTGAGTGGAAGTTGAAATTACTGACGTTATCGTGAGTGAGTGTAAAAAAATTTTCGAATGTCATTGTGCGTGAGTCATATTTTGGTTTTTCAATTTTGAATTGTTCTTTTTTTTGAAAAATTTATATTTTCGTGGTTTATAGCTCCAAAATTATGACAAACCCATGTTATCATAAGAATTCGATGTTTCACTTTTTAGGATTTTATTTCCGTATGAGTTTGGATCGTTATATTTGAGTGACTTAGAAGAATCACGTGTGAGTAAAGTTGAATTTACTTATGGAACTACTTCTTTTTTTTTAAAATGTAAGTACTTCTTATTTTTATTAGTGAACTATTTATTTATTTTTTTTTTTTGTAAGTACTTCGTAGTTTTACAATGGAACTATTTCTTTATTAAAAAATGTATGTAGTTCTTAAAAATATATAGCAAATGGTTCTTCGGTAAAAAAAATAATCAATTCTAAAGAATCAATTATTTTAGTCTCACGCCGTGTTAAAAGAATCGAGTAGGTAATCTAGTAAGGAATGCGTTCTGCCCAAAATGCTTGATTACAAACCCGCTTACCTTTTTGGAATTTTTTTGCTGGGTAGTTACGGCACCATTTGTCAAAAAAAACGTTAACAAATGATATTGTTTTGCATTAAAAAATCATAAACTTCAGTCTCTTGGCACGAGTTAATATGATTTCTATGCAATCATACAATTGAAGAGCTTATTGTAAAAACTTGATAAGCCACATTTTATTTTGGCTTGTTTACGCCTATTAAATGTTAAAAAATGCCAAAAATATTACTTTTGCCGTACGTTTATTCTCTAGGTACATGCGATAAGCGTTTAAGCAAGATTTTTATCAAATATTAATCAATTAATGTATAGAAAACAGTGAAAATCCATAAAACTGTATATGTGGCTTATCAAATTTTTACTATAAGAACTTCAATTATAAAAAATTAAACAACTCTTCCACATTTCATCCGTTTTCGATAAACTCTAATAAATTTGCAAACTGATTAGCCCTTACTTGCTCTGTAGTACTTGTAAAACTTTATGTTTCATATTTAAAAAAAAATATCATATTTTTTTTTTAAATATTGATTTTTTTTTCAAAAATTTCAGAAAATATTCAACGATTTTAAATATTTGATACAAGATATTATTCGTCGAAATCTCTAGTTTACACGTAACGTAGAAAGGATCAAAACTATTAGCAGTGGTAAAAACAAGGGGCATTAGTCTTAAAAATTTAAATTTTCTAGTTCCTTAGAGAATCCTGAAAACATCCTTGAACATTAGGAAACATTATTATATTGCAATTGTTAACGGATATCAACATATTCCAAGTGTGCATTCAAAATGATAATCGGATATAAAAATTGCATTAAAAAAATATTAAATAGGTTACATTAAAGGGAGAGCTGTTTTTAATAATTTTTTTAATGCAGAATCGTAGAATTTTAAAATACTTTTTATAGTTGGCCAAATTTTTGATAAAATGAGCCGTAACTAATTTTTAATTTACAAAAAATTGTGTTTTTGGAGGCTTTTCAAAAACGGTTTAGCATAAGGGCTGTTGTCGTTAAAGCCGAAATATTTTAGGACTCATCATAAAACATGTTAATCTTTGTTTTCAGGGGGGTGAAGCTTGCATTTTTCTAAAAACGTTCAAAATGAGGGAGTTTAATGTAAAGATTTTTAATTTCTAGGAGGTTTTTTTTCAAAACTTTTTTTAAAATACGGGTTCTCAAAACGGGTAATTAAGGTTCTTATCATGTTCGCACTGGTACGCGTTGAAGTATTAAAATGTGTTGCAATAATTGATCGTACGGAAACATTATGAAATTCAATAATTTTTCCACCTTATTGCATTGAGTGTGATGACATTATAAAATTTTATTAAAGTGCTTATTATCTGCAAAAAAAAAATAAAATTAGAAATCGTAAAAATAAAAAAGTTATAAGCATTTCAAATAAGACAGTCCAAGTTGGCCCACCCTATATAAAAATTTGAAAAACAACTCAATACGTCCACATTAATGAACATGTAGCCTAGAGTGGACCTAATTTAAAATCTCTTTAATTTCATATGAAAATACCAGAAAATGAAGTACAATTCCCAAAAATTTGCATTTGAATTAAAATTTTTTTTAGTTCTGTTTATTAAAAAGTTTTACGTATCTCTCAATGCTGCTCTTAATGCTGCTTACCAGATGTAATGGTAACTTTTTCAGTTGCGGTTAACAAACGATATCTCTTTTGTAGTCAAACATGTTGAACAAAAAATTCAATAAAAAACAAGAAAATATATCATGGGTCCACTTTAAGGAACATTATGAATATCTAATTTTTCACATTATTGTTATATTTGTTATATTTGTTTGTGTAATCAATTAGCTTTATTAAAATTGTGAATAAAATTCTTACCATTTACAAAAATTCGACATCCCAAGATTTTTATTAGATTGTATCAGTTTTATATCTAATGGTATCAGTTTATATCTAACTGTAATTATAAACCAGATATTATTACATATATCCTGATTTTGACCTGATATATGATCTTACGGAAACTGACTGATACATCTAAATATAATTGCATCCGAGTTTTAGTCTGGTAAAATTGCACTAAATGTAACATTTTTGTATATGATTGTACGAAAACATACACAATTTCATATAAATAATTGATCATCCTCTCATACCCGTTAAGTCTATTAACAAAATTTTAAGTATTATTGTGTGTGAAAGTGTACAATTTTACGTAATAGTGCTCAAAAGGTTGGTATTATCGAGTTGATTATGAAAAAAATAAAAAAAAAATTTAAAATTCTTATAGTTCGCTACTTTTATTTTTTAGATATTTGTACAAGATTGGGCTCACGTAATACTGAGCATATTTTTGAGTATATAAAGGGTTTTTCAACAGGGACGCTACAAAAGTAGACCGACAGTGACAGCAAACGACGACATACTTTTTGCCGCTCTTTTGACATTTTTCTTCAGTAAGGTTTGCCATTTCATGATGGAAAGATATACGAGCCAACAACGAGTCGAAATTATTAAAATTTACTACCGAAATTCGGAGTCAGTGGCCTCAACGTTAAGAGCGCTACGTCCAATTTATGGTCGTCATAATCGTCGTAGCAAATTAACAATTGAGCGTCTAGTGGAAAAATTTGAATCCACAGGCACAGTAGAAAATGTTCCCGTGCCAGTGAGACAAAGAAGTGCCCGTAGTGTCGAGAATATTGCTGCCGCTGAGGCTTCAGTTGAAGAAAGCTCAAATGTGTCTCTCTGTGTCTACTTCTTCTTCCTGTAAAGAGACTAACTAAAGGGAATCGCTATCGTTCAATGATAGCCGAATATTTTTAGCCCCAATTGGATGATATGGACTTGGAGGACATGTGATTCCAACAGGACGGCGCCACAAGCCACACAGCGAATGCCACAATCAGTTTATTGGAAACCAAGTTTGGAGAACGTGTTATCTCACGAAATGATCCAGTCGATTAGCCGCTTCGGTCGTGCGATTTGACGCCGTTAGACTATTTCCTGTGGGGCTACGTCAAGTCAATGGTCTATGCTAACAATCCAGCGACGATTGATGAACTTCGCACGAATATCGAACGTGATTTATGCTTGAAAACCGTCGAAAATTACGTTGAGCGTCTGGACTTCTGCAAGCGTGCCCGTGGTGGCCATGCAAAAGAAATCGAGTTCCATACATAATGGCATCGAACGTACTTTCACAGGAATAAAGAATTTCATTGATATCCAAAACCGTTTTTGTTTTATTTAAGAAAACTTTTGTAGCGCTCTTATTGGAAAACCCTTTATATATAAGATATGCATAGAGCAATTCTGGTTCACAGCATCTTTCAATTTAAAACAAGTAATAAATAAAATTACTTGCTTCAAATTAAATGATGCTATGGTGGACCAAAATTTATCATTGAAATTTTTATAAATGTTTTTCCCATAATATGATACGCACAGTTAATCGTTAGAGTACGTGACGAAATTCGCAATGTTTTTAAATTCGGTCAGGCTAATATACAGCCATCAGACTTAAAATGCTGCAATTCATAGTTTTATTCAAAAGAAGGCCTACATTTTCTGGTATTTAACAATATATAACTATAAATAGGTCAAAATATCGTTTTATCAAAAATTAAATAAATTTTTTTGAATATTGCACTATATGTTATTATTAGGGCAATAAATAATAAGCAAGAGCTTGTTTTTTATTTAATAGAATATTTAGACTATTAGGCCTATTTAAACTAAATACTAGTTCTGATCATCAAATTACGTAAATTTGAATCTATATTTGTTACAGCTATTTTTTAGCTTATTTTTTGATATTTGAATATTTTAGCTTATTTTGTAAATATGAGCTACTTGTTGCTTAAACGATTAATATTAGCTTAATTCTTTTAAAATACTACTTTTTGGTATGTTTTAGTATTTTTTTTAATGAAAATCAAAATTATTTAAGTTCGAGGCCATACTCTATATTTCTTTATTAGGATATTGTCCTAACAAATAATCTAATAATCGTTTTGAAAGAAGTGACATCCCATGCAAAACATCAAACATTCATACAAACTAGTTTTCTCACAAAATGAGAACTAATATGTGAGCTCGAAGTTAAAGGTTATAATCAATGATCAAAAATAAATTGAAAACTTGTTTGTTATGTGCAAGGTCTACCTTTGGTAGATATTCAATAAACGTTATTTGTTTCCTCCTTTTTTTTTGCACACGTGTTTTGTTTAAAATAAAAACAAAAACAAAATGTACAGGTGGAGTAAACAAGACCGTACTTTGTCTTTTATACAAATTTGATATAATTATTAATAAAAATAAAAATTATGTTTTTTCGACCTTTAATTGTGCAATGAAAATTTGAAAACAAAAACTTTATAGATTATTTTTTAGGACAATAGCCTCGAACTTGAATAATTTTCATTTTCATTGCACAATTAAAGGTCGAAGAAACAAAATTTTTATTTTTAATAAAAATTATATCAAAGTTTTTTTTATTATTTCATGTTACATGTTGTTGCGTGATCAAAAAATGTTTTGATAAACCAATTTGAACTTTGAAGCTTAAGAAAAATAATTTCTATAGGACATCTTTGATTGACTGACGAAGTTCCAAGGAACAAATCTAGTAACGAACGTAATAAAAAGTTATAAAATTTAAGGTTTATTTTTTTTAAATATAACGGCTTTTTTGTATTTATTTTACTGTTTTTTCGAACTTATTTTAATCGCATAAAACATCATTATTAGTTATATTTTTATTTGCCTTAATTATTATATATAATTTTGATTTGTTTAATATCTATTTATACATGTATTCATTCGTACATAAGAAGATTAACTATATATAATTGTATATGTCATATACGATTATATGTTGGTCGATGCGTAATAAGATGTAATTATACGTGGCATCGTATTTAAAAATTTAGATTGAAAAAATTTATAAACTCATGCATTTACATGTATTTAATAGAATGCAATAATATATATAATTATATGTATACGTTTCTACTCGGGTTGGAAAATTCTTTAAAACTGATTTGTTTTTTAATTTTTTATATGAACAAAAAATTACACATGTGAAAAAAAAACATGTGCATTCAAGTCGAAATTTTTTAAAAATAGAGATAGCAGAAATTAGATTTGACAGTTTTGACATATTTATGCAACAACACGAAAAACAAAAGATCCACTTAAGGGAACAGGCCACAACTGTGTACATTCATTTACATTTAACATTTCTCAGATTTGAGAGACTAAATTATTATAATTATTATTATTAATATTTATTTAATGCAAATTTAATTTACAGAAAATGTGTATAAAGAAAAAGGACTGGCTGCCAGGGCCTTCGCCTTTAATAAAGTATGATTTTAAGTATTTACATAATGAATTGGTTACAAAAGATGATATATAATTAAAAAGTATAAAATAGTTTATAATTTGTTCACCACATCCTGAGGTAGATGTTTTATTAGTTGATTATAATCAAGGTTCTGTATGGATTCCGTTAAAGATATTATTTGGTTGTTTTTGTTAGGGCATACCGGTTGTGAGGAGCTGTTTTTAAGGATGTATTCATGGGTTAATTTGGAGTGGCCTAGTCTCAGCCTAGTAAAAATTTTTTGTTGTTGTTTAGTAAAGTTTGTAGGATATGTTGGTTTTTGTAAAAGAGGGTTTATTTTTTTATAGTATGCATTTGGTAAAGTGTTATTGTTTTGATGTTGTTTTATTTTTACTAGATTTTGAATATCTTTTTTTGTATAGTTATTGATCAATATGGTTGGGGATTTGTTAGTGATTTTAGCAATCGTTCCTTTAATGTTCATATGAGCCGGTGTATAGAGAATTTTTGTGTGTTTGCTGCGAACAAGATTTTCTTTGATGCGGGAGATTAGGGGATCAGAATGCTTATATGATTTCAAGGCGTTAACGGATGATAGGCTATCAGTGCATATTATGAGGTTCACTCCAGTCGGCTTAAGTTTGATTGCTTCTTCTATGGCTGTTATTTCTGATCTAAATATTGAAGTATAGTCAGGAAGCATTCCAGTTTTGACTATGGTATTGTTTTATCAACTACAGCAAATGCATTGCCATTGGCGGTTTTGGAGCCATCGCAGTACCAGATTATGTAGTTTTGGTTTTTATAAGTGTTTATTTGTTCTAGGTGTTGCTGAATAATCTGGTCTGAATTATAGTTCTTTTTGGTGGTATTTGTGGTTTTAATAAAATGCGCTTCTATGTTAGTCCAGGGCGGAAAGTGTACTCTGAAATTGGATGGTTTGTTTAATGAAACTGATAGACTATTAGCTGGTTTTGTGATTGATGCTATAGTAGTTTCGATTTTAGGTTTTCTTTTCAATTTTGAGAAGTTATTAGCGTCATTAAATATAACGTTATTTTTGATTTGTGAAATTTTTATTATTTGGGTGCTGATGAGTTTACAATATCTGTCTTCTATAGTTGGTAGCCCCAGTTTTGTAAGCATGTTCAATATTGGTGTTGTTCGAGAGACTTAATTAAAAATTTTAAGTTTTATTAAATTTTTTAGTGTGTTATTTAAAACTCAATATATTTCAAAGACTGAATTGAAAAAAAGTTTTATTATTGTTTTTAACACTTTATATTTCTAACAATTTAAGAACCTTTAAAACGAGGTATCACGTAAGTCACGTTGAGACTGTTTTTAATTTTTTTAAATGCGATTTTTTAAGATCCGCTGGGCTTGGCTGTCCTACATTTGGACGGAGATATAGTTATATGATGTACATTATGGGTACAACCAAAATAAGGCCCTATCACCACGCTGTAGCCGATGTTGTGCTGAAACCGCAAAATGTTTCCTGTTTCCTCGAAGCCGATTTCTGAAAGTCCTTTAAGATTTTTTTTTTTTATTTTTTCAAAATTTTATATTTTTATACTTTTAGCAATAAATTATAATATTTCGCAAATTTGCATAAGACAGCGTAGGTAAGTCGCAATATTTTATCACGATTAATTAAATTTATACAGAATATTATTCAATATTTAATGGAAAAACTTATAATTTATTTATCTTTTAATCAAATTATAAAGAAAATATTTTTATTTTTTTAGAACTTACTGATCCCAAACTTAATTGCATTTGACGCTGAACCTTTTTTAACAATATCGAAAATCTAAAGATGCAGTTCTTATTGTTTTTTTATGCACTACATGGTATGGATAGGGCCATTTTGATATTTTCAAAAATTGTAAAAAAAGTTGTATCTCTAATGTACATCTTATATACCAAGTTTGATTGACATCAGAAGGAGTGAAGAAAATCGAATGGTTGATTTGAAAACAAATTGGAGGTGAAAAACAATTTCAGAGGTGAAAAAATTTGAAGAAAAAATTTAAGCTGAATTTGAAATGTTATTCACCTGTTGGTGCCTGGTGCAAAAAATATGAACATTATCAATTTGTATGGAAAATTTAGAGCAGCTTTCACATTTTCGCACATCACTTTTCAATCGCCTATTTTGCTCATTTTCAATACCAAACTTCTAGGGGATGTTCATAATCTTTGCAAAAAGGAGCAGTCCCTCTTAAAATTCTTATATCAAAAATTTTAAAAGTGGCATCCGTCTGTTTCCTGGAAATCCCGCACAAAATTACTTCGATGTATTAATAGTGTTCCCGTAACCTTTTTTACACAAAACGCGTAATTTTTTTCATCTTAAAAACGTGTCGGAACCTAAAAGTACAACCAATATAAATTTGTTATATTTTTCATATTCATCTCTTATTACTTGAACAGCTTTTTTAACGGGTCACCCTAATGTATAAAATTGTGACATTATATCACAAAAAAACATTTTTTAATAAACTATTTTATTATGTTTTTAATTTATTTAAACAAACAATATCTTGAATAGTTTAATAGTCAATTTCTTTAAAAGTTTTAACTTTGGTGGCTAATAAAAAATTACAAAACATTTTTAAATAAAGCATTGGTTTATAGATCTGCAAAGTTTATTTGAAATACAGCCTGCGGTTCTATGACATGTGCCTTATATGATAAAAACTACATGTGTATGCAGCATTTAGAACATTTATGATAATTAAAGAATTATACAGGAAATATATGTTTAACTATTGTGTTGAATATTACGAAACATATACTATATTTGAAGGAATTCTAAACAATTATATTATTTGTAGAATACTGCCTTTTATGCATAGTCTTATATTGCCCTATACAAGTTCCTTATGTTGTCTAAACCTTTTTTCGAAACTTGATATAAAGGTTGGTCAACTCACAATGTACACACAGAGAAATAAAGTGCCAACCGAATTTAAAAGTGTATATGAATGGTAACAACTTATATATTCAGTTATTACAATGACATTTGCATTGGAGTACTGAATGTTTTGGGTGCTGGAACTAAAATTCAGTTCAATTAACCGAACTTTGTTGTGAAAACTAATGTTACTTAGTGTCAAACGTCTGAAATTTGTAATAACTCAATTTGAGTAGTAGTAACTGAATTTCAGTTGGCAAATGGCTAATTTTTTCTCTGTGTGTAAAATCTTTAATATCATTTTCTCAATCTCGTATCCGAACTTTATAAAAGTTATAGAAAATAGCCAAAGGAATCTTTAATTGTTAGTTTAAAAATTACTCAATTAAATATATAAAGAAATGTTTTCTAATATGGCCTGTTATCTAAAGGGACGCTTTCGTTTTATTACATGTTGTGGTAGTAATATGTCAAAATGGTCCACTGTCACCAAGTTAAACTTCCATTATCTCTATTTTAAAAAGTTTCGACGGGAATGCCCACATTTTCTTGGTTTTATTGTGTTTTTGCAAAAAAAAAAAACGCAACGTGAAGGGCAATTTTTCTTTAACATAAAAAGTGAATAACAAACCAGTTTTAACAAATATTACAAGTCGTATTTTTGCAAACGGTAAGACTTTTATTCATAATTTTAATAAAAATAATTGATTTTAAAAACAATATTAAATCGCCCATTCCATGAGAGAACGTTAAAAAACGGTAATTTTTTCACGTTTTTATTCCCGTTTTTGGTTTTTTTTCAATTCAAAAAAATGCTAAAAGAAGTGACATTTTAAGATCCATATTTTTGAAAATAGACTGACTATTTGAAAGATTTAAAAATTATATGAAAGTTTAAATTGTTTATTTGTTTAATTAAAAAACCAATATTTTTTGCGAAAATACATTCATAAGGCAAATACATAGATGAATTTTTTTAAAATAACTGTTTATTAAGAGAAGCTTTTCTCGTGCGTTGGTACATTTTTTTTTGCCCGCCATGATATCGTTGGGTTCGTCTGCATCCTCACCTTGGTTTTCGATTATTTCCGGAATCTCTTTCATTCTATCGTGAGAAAGTGTTTTGAACCAATCATGGTGAAGATCCTGGAGGTCCATGAATTAACGAACTTCAGCATAACAGAAACTGCACTACTCGGCCAAGATTTCAAGCTTTCATGTTTGCTCTGGTGAAGTTTTCTTGTTCATTCATAAGATCTTCTTTGTATGAGAAGTTCCAAGGGTTATCCTTCGCAAATTGTAACCATTGAATCTTTCGGATACCCGGTGCACTATTTCAAAAAAAAAATCTTTGGATAGGCTCTAGAGTTATAAAGTCCTCATTTTTCGTTGATCTTACAGTAAATTGTTTACTTGAATTTGCCACAAAGCTTCTCCTAATATTGAGACGCATAAATTTTACAGAAATTCTTTTTTTTTTTGGTAATTACGATAATTCCAATATATTGGTCATACTCCATAAATGAGTGCCCAGAGAGAACAACAAGTGCTACAATTAGTCGCTAGATTTTAGCTCAGAAATTATTTGAATTCAAACAGTCAGTCCATGTGGAAAATTAATTGTAATATTTGCGTAGATCACACGGGGTTTAAGAGAAACAGGTATTTTAGTGAGATGTGCTAGAATTGGTAGCCATATCTCGCTTACGGATGGGAATTCCAAATTAACCTCTAGTGCTCTGTACTTCTGAGAACTTCAACCACTTATTCCACGTGAAACCCCAATTTTAAAAAATATGGTGTGAGCCCCGGTAGGCTAGTTGGTAGCGTGCTGGCTTATCAGTGCGGGGTCGTGGGTTCGATTCCCACCAGAGGCACTGGCCTGTTTTCGCTACAACGCGCCGAAGGCCATAGTAGCTAGTGCTCGGTTAGGGTAATAGTATATAATTTGTAATTATATGATTATTAATTAATAAAATAAAAATAAATAAAAAATATGCACTTGAACAGCTTGTACTTTAAGCGCCTCATAAAATTTGATCCTTCAATAACCTTGGTTGTTTTAAATAAGTTCGTCAAAAAGAAAAGATTCATGTTAAAAGGTTCCATGTTGTGTTGCCATTTATTAAAAATTTTAAAACGGTCTTCGGAGAAAGTCGCCTAAAAGTCGGACTAGTACGAATGTCGGAACAACCTCATACACCCCCTTGATTAAATTTTCCAGGCATTAATATACATAGCTTTTAGCTTAATTCGACTATAATTCTCTAACAAATCGCCAGTTTGAATATCACTTAAAACACATTTATTTTAATAACAAAAATTCTTGAAAGTTTTTGGACATGTTTCTATACCAGTTAATGCGTCTCCGGAAGCTCTTTCATTTGCTACCCCCATTTGTCTAAAATTTCTCTGAAAAAAAATCGAAGTTAACAGAAAAAACTAAAAATCAAGTACCTTTTGACCGGAGTACCTTTGGGCCGCTAAAAAATACGTTTCCCTTATTATTTTTTTCTTTATCAAATAACCCTTTGGGAGACTACGCTTGTGAGTTTTTTTATATAGCTCAAAAACCAGATGTGGGTTACATTAGCGAACATTCCCTACTACATTAACTTTTTCCTTTTTTTTCTGCAGACATATTTGTTTCAAATGTCTTTTTCATATTGATTCTTAATTAAATAAAAGATAAAAACTTTTCTTTGAAAAAAAAATATATCCTATTTACACATTAAACGATAGCATTTTAAGATGAAATAAAATTTCAATTGATAAACCTTAAAGATACTTTAAAGTTATAAAAGGAAATAAAAAGCATAGGCAATAAATGTCAATTAAGTAAACAAAAGCTTTTATTGATGGCAAATAAGGTTTATTTAACAATTTTTAGCCTGAACGTTATAAATTTGCCTTATAAGAAAAAGGTAAGAAATGAGAAACTAAATATAAATTAAGGAAATGTTAAACATTCTGTTGAAAAGAAATTGTTATAATTAGATGTTTTTAGAAACTGAATAACACAGGAGGACAAAATCTTAACTTTAAAAAATTAATAAGGTAATGACCACCGATTCTATATTTTTCGGGCACACTGATTTTAATGGCGTACACTTAGAATACTATGTAGGTGAATACTACTGCAAATGTAGTTAAAAACAAATGAAATTTCACTTAAAGAAAGGACGACTTACACTTCAGTAAATTCAACTAACATCGTCATTTGTTTTTTAATGTTCAAAATTGTAGTAAAAATGTATCACATATGTTAGTGAAACATTAACAAACACGTATTTTTTTATTGTTTTTAATAACAAAAAAACAGCTGTAAAAAATGAATGTAAAATCTGGTTTGTTTTTTTAAATGAACTACAAGGTTAGTAAAAAATTTACTTTATTCTACAAATGACTGACATTTACGTTAAAAATAAAGTAACTGTATTTTAACCCAGCCAACTACAAATTTTTATAGCAGCACTTCACTGAGTTTACTTTTTTTCGATGTATGGTACGGTTTTTCCACAAAATGACGCAAATTTGCTCATATGAATGAGTTTTTAAAATGCAATCAACTAAACTCCTTTATTTTCAATTTATAACGAGCGTTCAACCTCCGTACATTTACAAAAATAAAGCAAATCAAACATATTAGCTAGGTTGATACTAGTATTTCGATCTGGCTAAAGATCTCATCAGAACCCGAAGTTTTAGAAAAGCTAGAGCCTATATAATAGGCAGAACTTTAACAAAAAACCTATTAATAATCAATGTTGCTCCATTCTTGTCTTCTTAGTAATCAACCACGTGGTTAGGTCTTTTCCTAACAAGCATCATGACGTTACTAAACTTTGAAGACCAAAAATGTTCTATTTATATAAAAAATTTTAGTGTGTACTCTGGCTCAAGTAATATTTTTTACAGTTATATTAGTTTTTTGTTTTTATATACATCGAGATTATTTTTATGTTATTTTCAATTTATAACGAGCTTTCAACCTCCGTATATTTACAAAAATAAAGCATATCAAACATATTAGCTAGGTTGATACTAGTATATCGATCTGGCTAAAGATCTCATCTTTATGCTTAAATGGAAAGACAAACCCTGTATTTGTATTTGAAGAACATATTTAGTTTAGTTTAGTTTATTGATTTCCAAAACAACAAGATTAAAAATCTTATAATTAAAGTAATGGATTTTTATATTGTAACATTATTTTTAAGGATTAATATTATTATTAAATATATAAAAAAATGTGGGCAGGTATGTAAAATTAAAAAAAAAAATAAAAATAAAAATTTTTTTAAAATAAATAAATAATATAAAAAATAAATATAACCAAACAAATGATGACAATAAATAGGTACAATTTTTATTTAAATTTCAGAATCAAACACATTTTTAGGCTAGTTTATCTATAAAATTCAAATATTTGTTTTTTAAAATGTAATGCGTTGCTTAAGAACTGAATGGATGATGGTAATGAGTTCACAAAAAATTGCCACTTTGATAAAGAGTTTTGAAACAATATTGTAATGTCCTTATTCCTCTGAGAATTTGAAAACTCAAGTCTATCAAGCAAATACGATGGTTCCCGGGTATATATAATTTTATGCCAAAGAATCAGTGTTCTTATTTTCAAAAGATCTTTGAAAGTAACTCCATAAAGTTTTTTTGAATATAAAGAGATGGAGTCAAACTTCCTTAAATTAAAAACATATCTAAGAATAGCATTGTAAGTAGATGAAAGTTTCTTACTGCATTTAGTAGAGTACAGTAGAGTAGGCATATTTTATTCACAAAACTGTAGATTAAATCCTTTATTTAGTTGGTTTTCTTATTTTTCCAAATCTTTCGGATTTAAGCGTATTTTATGGCTAAACCAGCAATTGACCTTAGCAAATGATCATGCATACCTATCAGGAAGAGGTGTTTCATCAAGAAGCAAACATTTTATATGGCAGCATAGCTTTCCGAGATGAAACCCGAGTCTAACTTTTAGTTTAATATGTGTGCAAAAAATCTGTCAAAAATGTTTATATATGAAAAGTTTTTCTAAAAATATGTGCCAATATTTATATTTTTTTTAGGAAAACGTTTTGCAAATATAAATAATTTTAGCTGAACATTTGCAAACGTATTGCACTTTTGAAATGTATTTACTAAAATTGAGTAATCCTGGAAAGCTATGCTACCATGTTAGATTTTTGACAAATCGCAAATTTTAAATAAAAAACGCTTGATAAAATAACTTTTTTCTTACTAATATAACTCCTCCTAAATGACTCTTTCCACTGTGTGAACATTTGATTAGCTCGATTAATTATTTGGCGATAGAACTCGCGAAAGCCGAAAAAATTAGCAAAACGCTTAACAGCGAGTTTGACTTTAGGCTTTGGGAACCAAATGTGTACCATAAATATGAATAGTAGTATTTTCCTTAGCTTTCAATAGAAAGAAATCTGATTTATTGAATTTACAAATTTTATATATTAACAACAGCACGAAGATGGGTCAATAGATCAAAAATAAAGTACGAAATTGAAACCAGCATGCCCGAAATATATAGAATTGGTAGTCAGAACCTTATCACTTTTTTGATGTCAACCCGTGTAATTAATAAAACTATATATTTATTTTGATTGTTTGTACAATAAAATCGTAATCTACCTAGACGTATGAGTAATAAATTAAAACCAAATATCACTCATACGCAGGGGGGTGTTTGAAAAAAAATAATGGTAACTTCCAAAAAATTGATCCAATAAGAATAAATCAAATTAAAAATTGTAATCGAGTTATTAATCATTCAAATTATTTGATTAGGTCATCCTGTTTTAGTACAGGGTCACTAAGGTGACTACTGTGTCTAGTTTTGTGTAACTTTAATAGATGCTAGACGATTTCTAATTAAAGTGCTCCCTAATGTTTTAATTAAAATGTTCAATTAAAAGTGCTTCGCTAATGTTTTAAAATTGTTCAATTATTATCCTAGAATTTATTTACAGTTGTAAGGAAATGTTCGCTAGTGTGGCCTAATAAAGCTCAAGAAATCAATTTTTTTTTTTTTGTTCAATTTTATTTGCAATCTATTTTACAATAATAAGCAAATTTGAATAAAATATTTATATTAACATGCGTTATTGATTCCCATCGGAAACAATAAATTTTATTTATACTAAAGAATATATTGTGTATTTTAAACTGTTTTTAAACCGGTTGAACATGTATAAATTACAAATTATAAGTGAATATTTACTAATGTGGCCCAAAACTCACAAATCGAACATGCTCGCTAAAGTGAACCTAGATTAAAAAAAAAACTCTGTAAAAGCATTGATAGAAAATGATGTAAATATAGTTCAATATACACAAGACTTGTTAAAGTAATGGACAAAACGTTTAGAAAAGGCTATAACTTTGAAACGCATTAAAAAAATTAGAAAATAGGTAAATATGCCAGCGGTAAATTTAAGCGAGCAACCAAGGTGCCGCCACGTTAGCTATGAAAATATTATTTTTTTAAATTTTTTCTTTTTTGTTATTTTTGGATTGAATCAATTAAGTTTATTAAATAAAAATCCTACTTTTAAACTTCTTTAAAAATTTTGATTAAGTTCAATTAGAATCTGCCCAATAAAATAGTAAAATCCAAATAACTGGTTGCAGAACAGATTATACTGTATTGTAACAGGTTCTAATTTCTGTTCTGCAATTGGTTATTATTATATGGAGTTTGTCCTATTTGCAATAGGTACTTTACCTCCAAACAAGAACAGGTTGCTTTAGAACCGGTTCTAGAACCAGTTATAGAACTGGTTCTGGGACTATGACACCTTACATTTCGACTCCCAGCAACCTGTTCTTGAACCGGTTCCATGTAACCGGTGGTAAAAGAAGTTGTTCTAGAACACATTCATAATAATCTATAGGTAAATACACGAAAACCGTTGTTCATTTTACGAAAGTTTTGGTTATTTTGACATTACGAAAAAATTTGTAGAATATACAAATCACATTCCGTAAAGTTTTGTAAAAACTTTTTTTAAATAAAAATGTGGTGCATACCTTACGGGTTTATTTTAAAATTAAAAAAAAAAAAATGTAATGGTGCCACACCAGAATCGAACTCACGATTTCAGTGACGTCCTGCTGTGTTGAAGTAGACCCCTCTACCATTTGCACCAAAGTAGCTGATGCAATACAACAAACTAAAAAGGAACTTAAGTCGAAAATATTATGAAATTTTTATTTTATTATTTATTTAATAAAAAATGTAAAATGGCAATTAAATATTTTTATTATGTTTATTGAACTAAATAAAATAATATAATTTTTTTATAAAAATATCAAATAATATATTAAAAAACAAAATAAAAAAATAAAAAAATAATAAAATAATAATAATAAAAAACTTAAATAACAATTTCAAACTAGTTGCATTTTATTATTAAATATTTTATCTTTTTAAATATTTGTTTTATTGAATTTCATACTAAACCCGGCAAATAAAGTGGAAGTAGTGTTTTCGGGTACTCTTTAACTTGTTTTAGGATCCTCTTTATTAAACAAAATACAAAATATCCATTTATATCAAACACAAAAATAGTAATAATGAAATAAAAAAATAAAACATAGAAATTTAAAAAACATTAATAAACAAAAAAATATAAAAACTAAAAAAAAAAAAAAAAAAAAAAATTTGTCCTGGCCAGGAGTTGAACTCGCAACCTTCTGATTGCAAATCCGACCTCTAACCACATCAACATCCATATGTAATATTTGTAACATTACAAATTTTTGTACAATGTCTAAAAAAATATTACGAAATCATGTTTGTATTTTTTACGAAATTTGTAAATTTATATAATTTGTTTTATACAAAAAGTTTTGTAATATAAACAAAATGTTTGTACATTCTACGAAAAACATTTACGAAAAATATTTTTGTATTTTTAAGCATGGATTATTATGAGTGCAGGTTCAAAGGTAATCTGTTCTAAAAAAGTTTGCTGGGTGGTAATAAATGTCAACAAAATCTAATCGTGTTGCGATTGTTGTGCTTTTTTTTGGAATATTTAGATATTTAAAAATTTTAATCAATTCCTAAAAATTCGACCTTCTGGTCTTAAATTGAGTATAATAACGTCTAAAATTGTTTAAGGGAATTTTAAAAATATCATAAGAAATTGGTAAAAATGTTATATTTTTCAGCATTGGTCACGGTGCGGAACGTTTTGTTGTACCCCTACTAAACAAATATTTTATACAAAATACAACAATAACTGTCAAATTTTTTTTTATATTTGACAGAAAATAATTTTTTTTTAAATATACGAAACAATTTAAGTTTTTTTTTTTTTTTAATATAAACTGAAAAATAACATAATTTGATTTACTCGATTAATCGACCAAAATTGTTCATTGTATTCTTTACTCGAAACATTTTTATTTACTAGAACAATTGTTTGATTAAAATTCATCGATTAATAGAGTAACGGTTAACGAATTGAATTACCATGTGGAAATTTATTTTTAAAATTTAAGTTTTACTTTCGTTTTTATTATTTTTTTTTTCCAAGCAAATGTCGATCTTTTTGACAAATTTTGTAATTTTCGTTAATTCAGTGAAACAATTAATGAAAAAAATGTATGTTTAATGTAAGACCACTAAATTATGCACAATCCAACAGTTTTTAAAAATCTAAAATTTTTCTAGAACATGTCTACTATAAATCATGAATTCACATTCGTATTGAATTAGAATGCTAAAATTTTTTATTGATTTTTATTTTTTCTGAATTTTTTCCTTTTAATATTATATACTGCACTTATACAACAATTTTAGAATTTCTTGTTTAAAAATTTTGTTTTCTTTAAATTATTATTTGAAATTAATGTGATTTTTTTTTTTGTTTATAAATATTTTTATTATGTAGCAAAAAAGCCTATAACATTCTATATTTAGGTCTGCTGTTAGACTCCAGACTCCATTTTTTTTTTAATTTTGTTTTAAATGTTTTTTAGCTTTTTCTACAAATTTAAATCTGGCGTTTTTTTCTCTTCATTTTGTAATATTATATATATAATTTATTTTTAATTTTTATTTATTTATTTTTTTTTTGTTTTCTAAAAATTATTCATTTTATTTTTAAATTTAAATGAGTTATTTGTAGATTTTTATTTTTTGTTTAATAGTTTTTTTTTTTTTTGTGTAATTAATAATTAAATAGACTTTAAACTTCTTCACATTAGTGAAGATTTCCTACCTTTTAATAATGATTAATATTAGTGTAGTCGTGGGTTCGATTCCCACCAGGGGCACTGGTCTGTTTTCGCTAGTATATAATTATAATTCGCTAGTATATAATTTGTAATTATATGATTATTAATTAATAAAAAAATAAAAAAAAATATTTGAAACTGGCTAGCGTATTGCGTAACCGGTTGTTTCTTGGTAAACAGCACTATCGGGACAAAAAGGCGTTTTTAAATTCTTAAACTCAAAAATTTTGCGAAATTTAAATTTTTTTTTTTTTGCATTTTTCATAAAAAACATGCTTTGAGCACATAGTTAGGTAGCACGTAAATCTTTACGATATATTTAACTGATAACGTGCAAACCATTTACATTTTGTTCATTACAGTTTTTCCAAACACATTTTGCTTTGTTACAACTAAAGCGCTGTATCAATTTCGACAAAACGTACATAAAATAAAAGTTTTAATGAGCTTAATACTTAATAATTCAGCATCATTACACTCAGAAGATTATGTAGTTTACTGTTTGTAGTTTAATAAAAAAGTATTCAGTTAAGTTAAAAATAAATAAATCGAACATGCATTTCTCAAATAATATTTTGAGTGTATAATTAGGAGTTTTTAGCAATTATAATCAATATAACTATCAATTTATATTATTTGTTTGTATTATTTGAATGTATAACAAAAAAATTAAAACTACATAAAACTCATACGCACGTGGTATTTGAAATTGAAAATAATGGTAATATACATAGAACATCGAAAATATGGTACCGTGAAATAACTTCCAAATGAAATAATTCCCAATGAAATAAGTCCCAAAAAAAAAAAGGAAATGAGTCCCAATTTTAATAAATGAAATAACCTCCAAAGAAAAAATGAAATAAGCTCCAACATTTGGGAGTTATTTCATAGTAATTAAATAACTCCCAACAAAGATTGAAACAACTCCCAATGAAAAAAGTCCCAACAAAAATGAAATAATTCCCAATTCAAAAACATCAAATTATATTTATTACATAAATAAATGTAAAAATGTACATAATATTAAACATATTATAAAGATAGAATTTAATGTATACATAAATATACAAAAAATAATCAACAAAATTAATAGAAAAATACATATTAAATATATATATTTATAGAAAAACCTGGAATCATATTTGTTTTCAAAGTTAAAATAAATTAGTTTACATAGCATGGAGTAGTGAAACAGTGCATAGGAGGAGGCGGCGCGGGTGACATTATTTTTTTGGATATTATGTAATTTTCAAATGTGGCATAGCGTCCAGACTTTTTAAAATAAAAACATTAATAGTATTTAGTATATCAATACAATTTTTTTAAATATTCTTTAGTAGTATATTACAAAATAAAACTAAATTTATAAATCGTATAATCGCACACAGAAATCACTTTATTTCGCGAAGCCGCCTGCGTTCTACTCAGGAAAAAAACCCCTAAGAGCGGCCGAAAGCCGCCACACAGAAAAACTTGTTTTTACAAATTACTTGATGTCTTAAAAATATAAGATTTCAACGGATTCGACATCTGATTTGAAAAACAAATTCTTCTGGGTGTCGGCCTTCGGTCATACGTTTTTTTTTTTATAATCTAGTAGAAGAAAAGTAAATATTTTTTTAAATATTCGAAAAGAACAGGCTTTGAGAATATTTTTAAATGAAAGTATTATTAATTTTGGACATGCACCCAGCATTGATCGAAAATAACCAATTTTCAAGCAAAATTTCAAGTTTACACACGTGGTAATTTTCAAAGGAAATTTCATATAAACATTTAAAAAATGTTGAACAGGTGAAAAACTCTGCTTTAAAAAAAAAATTATTGTAAATTTTAAAAAATTTCTAGAACAAATAAGTAAAAAAACAAAAAATATATATAACAGTGTTTTTTGTATTATAACAACTTAACTTTGATAAATAATATCTAAATAGGTATTTATGCTATGTTAACAATTTTAATATGTATTAAAGATTATATTGTCGTTAATTAATAAAAATAAATGAAAGTAAAAAATTGGATCTAAATATGATTTTTTTAAAAGCGCAAAAAAATAATTTCAAAATTTGACTTTTTTTACAAAAACACCTCCCAGGACCCTACTTTTCATTTCCCGGCGGCAAACTTGATGAAGAATAATTAACATTTTATTAGTCTATAATATTACGTTTTAAAAAGTTACGCAATGCGCATGCCATTTTTTGCCCACGTGTGTAAACTTGAAATTTTGCTTGAAAATTGGTCATTTTCGATCAATGCTGTGTGTAGGGTGCATGTCCAAAATTAATAATACTTTCATTTAAAAATATTCTCAAATCCTGTTCTTTTCGAATATTTAAAAAAATATTTTTTTTTCTTCTACTAGATTATAAAAAAAAAACGTATGAGTGAAGCTACTTATTCTCAAAAATTTTACAATTTTTTGATCTATTTCAAAAAATTGATTTTGCAGATTTTTCTTTACTCAACGGTTGCAGATAATTAAATGAAACTTTAAGCGCAACATTAATGATAAAAGTGGCAATACACAAAATTTTTTTTTAATGTCTTACCACTTATTATAAAAGAGTTATTACCTTAAAACCTAAAAAAACTTGTCAAAAAATTTAAATTTTAATGTTCAACATCACACAACTTTAATGTTCAACATCACACAACAAACTTTAAGAGGTAACATATTACCGTAAACATGTTTTTTATTGATCTCATAAAGCGGATTCAAAAAGTCTAAAATCATCGAAATCGGTTCATAATTGCAGAAGTTACAGCATTTTAAAGTTTTTTGTACTCGAGGTGGTCTACTTTGGCACCTTAGTGCTCACCCTGTGTTAACACAGGGCGACTTCGAAATTAACTTTCTGGAAGCTATACTCCTCCTTAATGATTACATATCGGTCCAGTAGTTAAGAAGTTCTATATTTATTACCACTTTTTTTTAATTCACTCAACTGTGGGCCGCTCTTAGGTGTTTTTTTTTTTTCTCTGTAGAACGCGGCAGGCGGCTTCGCGAAATAAAGTTTTTTCTGCATGCAACATAAAAGAAACTTCAAAATTACTGATCTGTTTCCACACTGGAGTATAATGTCCATGCACCTTATGTCGTAACACGTTTTCTTCATAACACGTATAATACTTTCTTCCTCTAGCTTCCGAATTTTTTAAACAAATTTGATTTTTGACTTTACGTACAACACTTTACTATTTCTTCTTTTGCCACTCATTATTTCAAATTCAAGATTTGCCATTATTTTTCATCACTTTAATACCGATCTTTACTTAATAAAATTCTAGCAAGAACTGCGGTCCTTTTGGTAAAATGACCCATTGTATTGCTATTATTTACTTTACGACAATTTTAAGAACCGTTACAAATGCATAAAATTTACCAAAATGTAATTTTAATAGAAATGAAATAACTCCCAACAAAAATGAAATAACTCCCAACGATAAAATCACATTTAAAAATGAAAATGAAATAAGTCCCAACAAAAGTGAAATAACTCCCAATGCCAAAAAGGAGTGAAATAACTCCCAACAAAACCTGGTTGGGAATTATTTCATTTGGGAGTTATGTCATAACGAAATAAATCCCAATTTATATGGAAAATTTTTGGGAGTTATTTCATTTTTTTTTTTTTTTTGGTAGTTATTTCATTTGGGAGTTATTTCACGGTACCGAAAATATAAATCAAATTGAAATTGTAAACGAGTTGTTAATCTTTTCACTTACTGTGATTGGATCACACTGTTTTGGTACAGGGTCACAAAGCTGGCTACTTCGTCTAGTTTTGTATACCTTTTATCGATGTTAGACAATTTCTAAAGAAGTTGTCTGAAGTATTGTGCGTTATAAGACAGAAATTTTTAAAAATACGAGATAGTAAGCTATTTTAAATTATTCAATTAAGAGTACCATTTTAATATTTTAAAATTGTCAAATTATTATGCTCGAATTTATTTATATATATAAATTACAAATGAAATAACTCCAAAAAGAAATAAAATAACATTCTAGACATAAATTAAACTAGTCCCAATAAAATATAACCCAAGAAAAATTAAACTACTCAAAAAAAAATTATATAACCATCAACATCCCGACACAAAAATAGGTGTATTCGACGTCAACGCAAATGTTTGCCACAAAATTGGTTAACAAAATTTCGCTTCATCAAATTTTTTTTATGAAATTCTTTAAAGTGTATGAAGCTTTTTCTTTATTATCAATTTTGATTAAATAAACTGAAAAAAAAAATATATATTTTTAATTTTTTTTTTGCTTTAAATAGAACTGTAGGAATTAAAATTTTTAAAATATTAAGTTTAAATGATCTATAAAATTAATTTTAAATAAAAACGTTTACGCTTTTTTATAAAATTCGTAAGTCATTTTTTAGTCCAGGTCAAAGTTATATATCTCAAACATTTTAAGTAGATTAAAATAAATGAATAAAATTACCTTATGGGGTATGAGGAGTCAATTGACTTAAAAGTGACTGGTTAAAGAAGGACTTATCAGAGGACTGGTATAATTTAATACTGAAATGGGTTAAGCAGTGTCAATTGTCCTAAAATTATCAATCCTGTGACTTGTAAAGGGAGAACATGCCACTTAAAAAGAATGCTTACTAACAAGAAAAAGCCAGTTGCCCAGAATTTTACCCATTGGAAGCTGTTTAGTTTTCGTTTATTTTTTAAACTAAAAATTATTAATTTTGTTTTTTTTTTTCGATATTTATTTTTTTTTTTGGTTTTATTAAAAAATTATCGGCATGCGAAAATTGACCTAAAAGAGCCGGGACAGTTGGAAAAAGACTTATCACTGCACTAGTATTGTTTACAATTGATGTGAGTTATGTAGTGTAAATTGATCTAAAAATACTAGTTCCGTGACTGGTAGAAGTAGGACATATCACCTAACTGGTATACATATTGACTAGAAAAAGCCAATGAGTTAGAAATTTATTGTTTCATTTTCTACCATTTTTACATTAAAAATTATTAAATTGTTTTCTTTTGCAATTCATGTTGGGAATTTTTAATAAATATTTCTGTATACTCAAATATACGCCCTAACTACCGAAGATTTCGCAATAGTTAAAAGTTTTTAACTCCAAAGTATTAAGGCAAAAAGCGGTTAGTCCTCCGATATGCCCCTTTTGCGACAGTCTTGTGGTATGCCCATCTGTGGTTAGTCCTGTTGCATGCCACTATATGATTTAAAGCAGGACAAATGACCCCCCTCCTATGTCAAGCCCATGTTAAAGTTGCCAGTTGTTTACATGGGTATGGTTTAGCAGAGTACCGGTCTCTGGCACGAAGGGACCGATCCTGTGGCAAACGCAGGATTAATATTTGACAGAAGTCTTGCTTAAACATTTGAATTATAAACGTCCTACTGAAATCATAGTTTTTGCATTTTTTAATCTTTAAAGGTCAAAAACAAACTAAAAATACAATAAGCATTTAAATTTTTTAAAATTTCGAAATTTGAGAACTTTTAATAAAAAATACACTTTTTTCATAAAAGGGCAATTTTCGACCGAATTCGGAACAGATTAACGTTTAACAAAAAAAAATAATTTCTTATTTGGAACAATTTGCAATAAAACTGGGGGATGTTTTCAAGGGACATCAATAATTGTTACAATTTATCAATATTAATTAATAAAACTCATACGCTACATATGCCACACAATACTAAAAAAAAAAAAAACATTGCAAAAGCGTATAGAAGAGAGAATTAAATCATTTGTAATATTATTTGAAAGTTATTAGACACTATTTTTTATGAGACAAATTAAAAAGATACATCAACTTACCGAACTTTTTAAAATAAGTGAAAATTTCAAATATCATTAACAAAATATATACTATAGTATATAAAGGAAAAGGAAATAAGGTAAAATTTCAACTGAATAACATTTAAACATTTTACAAATTAAATTGTGGTTAACATATCAAGACTTTGCAAATTGTTGTTTGACTAGTTAATAGTTATGAATATTGCTACGGTCGACCAAGACTTGAGTAAAGGAATTTTAATTATGTGTTTTTGTTAGTGTCTGTAAAGAAAATAAATACCACAAACATAGTATAATGTTCATATATAATTATGTACAAAAAGTGTGTCAGCCATATTGTTTTACTAAGATATATAGAAAATAAAGTATATAACTTGTACACTAGGGTGTCCCTTAAAAATTGATTTGTCATTACACCAGCAGTTTTTTTTGTGTATTTTTTTTTTGGAATTTTTAGCCCGTAAGAAAATGAACCATTTTTATTAAAAATTCCTAAAATTCTAATTTTGTAAATATTGAATTTTTTATTTCGTTTACGATTTTAATATACTCAAAATTATTAAATTAAGGAATCCTGACTTTTAGTCTGAAATCAAAAATTACTCACAAATTTCATAAAATTGCTAATACGTGTTTTTTTTTTATTTATTTTAAAGATTTTTTAAAACGCCTGCTTTGAAGATGTGAATTGCTATTCATATAATATAATAGTTTTAATTAAGGAAAAAAAAATTAACTGAAAGTATATTTTCAACTGTGATGCCTAACATTATGAAAAAGTTCTGTCTCTGATATATTATTTTATTTATTCTAGCATTTATTAATTTTTAATTATAATTCCGTGTTTAATGTTGTACTATTTGTTCGTATTTTACCAATTATCCTAGAAACATTTAAACAATAAACTGACACAAATTATTATGTATTCAGTAAAATTAACACCCTGAAGATGTTGGAATAATCCCAACGAATCGTCGGATTGAACAAATGAAATAGTCTTTTATTTTCATTTCAAACCCAAGACCTTGAAATCGTGATTATAAAAATTTCTAATAAAATTTTACACTCACAAAACAGATTCGGTAATAGAAAACATATTTGTTGTCAATCGAATGATTCGGTTGTTTTGTCCGAAATTTTGATGGTAACATCAATCATTTGATTGACACAACAGAGATTATGGTAGAATTCTGATTACCTTAACAGAAATATGGTGATAACTCCCAAACATATCGATAGCTACAACCGAACCATTCAATTTTCTACAAATACGGTTGCAAGTACCAAATCTGTTCTCTGGGTGTAAATAAAAAACAAAAAATAAGTCTATTAGATTTTTATGTCTTAAAAATTACTATTCGTGACTTCTTTTCAGGTCATTTTAATAATATGTATTATTTTGTCTAAAATTGAACAAAATTGTACCATTTTCATCAAAATTTAAATAGTATTCGGATAAAAATCTCTTAAATTTGCTTAGACTATAATTATCTATACTTTTAATGGTTTAAAGGTGGGATCAAAAATGGCTCAAATTTGCTTTTTTTTCGTTTTTCACATTTATTTCAATATAACTATACAAAAATGGGTATCAAATTAGAGGTATTTTAATCACCTATCTTACGATTTACCAAAAAAACAAAAGAAGTAAGAATATAGTAACAAATTTGCACTTGTTCCTTAGTTTAGTACCCTTTATCATATATCCAAATTTAAAGAAAAGCTAAAAAAAAATATTCTGTAAATTCTAGTGCGTCTTTTTTGTTTAGAAGTGGAAACATTTAGCTTATGGGGCTAAATGTTTCCACTTTTGTTATCAATTTAAAAGCTTTGCAATCTTGTATTTGTAACAGAAATTACGTTTCATCGGTGGTTTTTGTTAACAGGCTGCAAGGATTTAAAGATTTTTTAAAATAAAAGAAAAAATAATTATAGGCTAGTTAAAATAAGGTGATGTTTTCCGAAAATTATTACTTTTAAGCGGTTATATTTGTAACTGGAAAAAAGATAATTTAGTGATTTAACAACCTTAAAAATATATAACATAACCAATTGTGAAAAGAGTTGCCAAATAATTTTCAAAAAAAAATCATTTTTGGACTTGTTTGATTGAACTCTTTCCAAAAATGATATAAAAATTAGATTCTCGATTGTATAAAATTATTAAAAATCTGACCCATCTAACGATGGGATTTTTAAATAACTACACTAAGCCTAAACTATTTAAAAATTTATTCCGTGTTCAATCAGAACATCAGAACACGGAATAATTTTTTTTTAAATTTATTGGAATAAAGGACCTAGTTTAACTTTCTAGACTTAAAATAAAAACACCTTTTAGAATTTTTATCAAATTTGTGCATAATTTTTGATTCCAGGCTAAAGTGGGTTATTGATATCCGATTGAGCATATTAAAGGTACAATTGAAATAATAAAATTTGGGAGTTTTTAATAAAAATCATAAATGTTAATCGATTTGATGCGGTTATCGATATAGGTAACGCTATTTTCTTTTGTTTCGGTAACGGTATTTGAGGTGCAACGATATTTCAGACATTTCGTTAGCATTTTTTAAGCGATAACCATATTTCACTTATTTCGGTAACGGTAGTTTAGCGTTTTCAGTTATTTCGGCAATGGTATTTTGAGGTTAACATTATCTTAACTATTCTGACAAATGTTAATGGATTCCGATTTTTTTGCCCCATTATGAACAAATTTCAATGACTGGCTAGTTTATGATCAAACTTTGGGAAAATATATCTATTTACAGTTTATATTTTTTGGTATTTAATGAATAACGGTATTTTAATAATTTCGGGTAACAGTAATTTAGTTATTTCGGTAACGGTATTTTAAGGATATCGGTAACGGTATTTTACGGATAACGGTGTTTTAATTATTTCGGTAACAGTATTTAAGGAATAACGATAGTCAGTGGAAAGGGTTTTAAATCGATAATTGCATTTCAGCGATATTGCCTACCATCCCTGATAAAAATAAACTATTTCTCGAACGAAATTCACCAAGGGTTGACGTTTTGCACAAAATAGAAACGAATTCTTCCATTTGGTACAATTTCCCATTAAACTGAGAAACGGTAATCGACAAATCATTTTTTAAAGGACATCCTAATGTACACAGAGAAAAAAATACTTACTAATATCGTCTACATATAAATTTCGGTCTGAAAAAAACTTAAGTTTTGTGTTGTCACCGGTTTGTTAAAATAATTGTCTATTAATAAAATTAAAGACAAAAAGAAATATTTAAATTTTATAAAGATTAAATGTGTATTTTTTAACTAAATGATTATAGTGACTATTAATGTAGTGTGGTCAAATTGCAAGCAGGTTCAGGTAGATAGACTAAAGCGAAAGGTGATTTTGTATTTTTCCTTTTTCTTATTGCAAATATGGGGTTGCATATTTCATATTTGTATTGCTTTTTGTTACGTTTCTAGAAAGATGCCATCATTTAGACAAGCAGTTGAAAAATAATTTTGTTTATGTTATATATAAATATTTCTATATAATTTCAGATATTAAATTAATTTATGCCGTCAAGGTGGGAGGATAAACATTTTGATATTTAGTAACTTATTGCAAATTATTTTTAAAATAAATTAACTAAAGTATAATTTTTCTACTAATTTTTTGAGTTTTTTTAAGTCTACTAATATTCAGCAAAAGTTTTATTAAGTCTTAGCAAGGAATTTTTCTTAATTTTGAATTAACTAAGCGTTAACAAAAGTTTTGCTGAATCTATAAATTTTGTTGCTAAAAGTCAGCTAGCGAGCTTTGAGCAAAAGATTTTGCTGACATTAGAATATTTTTTGCAAGCAACCTTCTGACTAAAATTTTTCTGACTATTTTCTGAGTGTATGATCAGTATCACCATACCTATAATTTTATTTGTTTTTCATTTATGTTTTTAGTCGTAGTATATAAATATCTTTTTGATAACATCGTACTTAAAACATTTATTCATTGTTTAAGATTTATTAAATCTTATTTCATGATTAGGAAAAAATGCGCATAATTTAAAATTTTCACAACCGTGATTTCTATCTAGCTTTTGCTATATTTTTTAACATTAAGATTATCTAAATATTGTCCTGTTCTGTTCTTATGATTAAGTTTTTCTTTTTATTTCAAATTAAAAGCCTGGTTATTTTTATACATTTATATTAGCACATGTTTTTACAATAAATTGCCATCATTAAAAGATAATATTTTACGCTAAGCAATATAAATTTATATAACGCAATATTTTAATGTATATTTTAAGGACATTTTAAACATTTGACCCAGTATAAGTAACCGTATATGTAACCGTTCGTGGTACAACAATGGAAAAAATAGAATCCATTCGACTTCCACTCTGAAATTTACAGGGAATATTAAGGGTATATTAAGTTTAAAGAAAATATTTTTTTCAGATTTTTCGACTTGTTCGAAGATGATGGAAAACAGAAATTAATTAAAAAAAACCAAATTTTAAAAATAAAAAAATAAATTTTAAAGAAAAATAATGGTTAATTTAGTTCAGAATATTTTTTAGTGGATTAAAGGAATGGCTTTGGCCAGGTATGTAAAATAAAAATGGGTTTACAAATTTTTTTTAAACGAAAAAAAACATTAAATAATTTACATATGAGTCATTCCATGTCAGACCTTTTTACAACACCTTTTCTGATTCACTTTAAATTTGACAGACGTATTAAACATTAAAAAATATTTTATCCGTGTTTCCAGAAAAAAATTTAAATGTTTTTTTCAAATATACATTAAATTCCGCAGTATATCCTTTAATCTTAATGCGGCACGACACGGGTTAACGTTCTTCAATTTGGCCATAATTTTTAGCACGGCATCTTCAGACATAGTTTCATAATATTTTCAATCATCTTTCTTAAAATTCAATATTAACAAGCAAAGCTTTGACAATTTCTGTTAATTGAAATAAAAAGTTGGACCGCAGCTCCTTATGGGTTAATGATGACCAAAAAAAAAGATTTTTTTCAATCTTGATCATAAAATAAAACAACAAACTGTACAAAAATGTATCAAAAAACACAATTTCCTTGAAATCCGAAAAAAAAAATTGTTGCTCTACCCAATTGCACGCAGGGATATTTTTAAAAAAATTTATTTTCATTCTCTACGATGTATTTAATAATTCCATGGAACTAAAATCTCATTATTTTCGATTTTGTTGAAGAAAATTTTTTAAAATTTGAAATTATATATTTGAAAAATATCCCAACATTTTTTTTTCCTTTTTTGACATCAGCTTAATGTAGATTAATGACATAAAAAAATGTATTCCATATATCAAAATCTATGAGTCCATTGAATAAAAAAATAAATCGAGTAATCAATATCAAAAACGTTTAAGAAGTGTGCTCGAATTTCTCGGTCAAGCAATAATTGACCGATTTTGGATTTTTATGATTTTTTCAAAAAAAGAATGATGTTCATATCGATTAATTTTTGACTTGAAATAAAAAATATTACAACATTTAAAAAATTTGGCAAAAACTGGAAAAAAGTAATTTTTTTCCCATATAAAAATAGTTTTAATTTTCAATCGTTTTCCGGCACGACTTTCCTTTATCCGATTGGCATCAAATTTCATAAAGGATGGTAAAAAACCCGGCCCATCCTTCCCCAAAAATCGCTTTTTGGTTTTATAGAACACCCTAATGTGTATATATCTTTCGCCAGCAACATCGAAATGGTGATTCAAAAGGGGAAAAGTCTCTTTCTTAACGACTTGCCATAACCTCTTATCCAGTAAAATAGAAAAATTCAAATAACTGGTTGCAGATCAAATTATACTGTATCATAACAGGTTCTAATTTCTGTTCTGCAACTGGTTCTATTTATATGTAGTTTACATAGGTTATTTAACTCCAAACAAGAACAGGTTGCTTTAGAACCGGTTATAGACCCAGTTATAGAACTGGTTCTGGGACAGTAACATCTTACATTTCGACTCCCAGGAACGTGTTCTAGAACCGGTTCCATGTAACCAGTGGTAAAAGAAGTTGTTCTAGCTGGGTATGTAAAAAATGTATATTTACAGAAAACTACAAAATGTTCAATCTGCAGATTTGAATGAAACTTGGATATGTTGCAGAGGACAAAAAAAAAATATTAAACACGTATTTTTTTAGCATTGTTATGAATTTGAAATTTATATGGAAATATCTGTATTAAAAATTAAACTGTAGTTAATTTTAAAAAAATTAGTTACTTTAAACAATATTTTTGTAAAGTTTCGATACTCAAAATGAATAAAAAAGGAAGTCGTACTTAAATCTTAAATATTTTCTATAAGAAGGTCTTAAGTCATAAAATACTTTAATAAAGTTTTTGCGTACAAATAGGTCTGCTCAGATAGTTTATGGAAACAACGGAAAGTTTCTATATTCATATACTATACATAAATATTAATACTACATTTTATTTAAATGAAATGCATTTTTAAACTACAAAAACTATATAGTCTAGTGCATTTAAAAATACTTTACATGTAATATTCAATTGTATTTTTCGTTTTTATTTGTTTTAATTCATAACTTTATGTGAAAAAATATAAAATATATATAATATTTTAATCTCTAGGTAAATGCTTTTGAATCCGTATCATATATGCAGGAATATAAAAAGGGTTTGTACTCTATACATAAAACAAATTCATTATGATACCATGGAATAGAGAAAAACATCATAAGAGAATAAGTAGAAAATGTATAAAACAAATGCATTGTTTAAAGCTAGCATATACAAACACAGTTTTGCAATCTACTACCACTACGTATAAAATGATGCAGGTGTATGTGTGAATAAAAACTATATTAATAACTAATGATAAATGAGTTTTAAAGTGGAACATTTTTCACCATTTCCATTCTACGCGTAACACAAAACTCATTTATTAAGGTGTCATTTATTTGTATAAAAATAATGACAAGAGCACTATGTATGCCAAGATCCATCTCATTAGTTTTTTGCTAATATTTATTTTCAAAAACTTTTATGCTTTTCCTTTTAAAAAGTGTAGTGACTCGAACAGAAACACACTGCGTTACAAAACTATAATTACATATTAATTTTACTAAATTTCGTATGTTAAATAAAAGTAAAAGAGTTTAGCAGTCCTAAAAGTAAAACCAATGGAAAATTAATAAAATTTAACAGAAAAACAATTAATTTATTATATACATTACTATTCAAAAATTAATAACAGACTCAATTAGTGTTTCATAACTGTAAATACACTTAACTTAATATATAAAAATTTACAAAAATGTAAGAAAAATATTTTAAAGCAGCAGTTTTAACAATACGTGAGGCTTCCTTTTTTTTAATCAACTCGAAAATACGATCAGACATACTGTCTAACAGATTTATTCGAAATTCGAAGTTCGTTAGACTCGACGCGTTAATACTCCCCAAATATTCTCAATGGGGGTTTGATCCGGAGAACATGCGGCCCATACCAATACTCTTATGTTTTTTGATGATAGCCATTCCATAGTCTGACGACTCACATGTACTGAGGCATTGTCTTGTTGGACAAATTAATACTTCTTCGTTGATATTTTCAATAAATGGCACTAATTTCTAATATTGTAATGTACTCAGAAGAATTCATTGAGTTGCTTGGTAAGGCCAAATCAACCATACTGTAGATACAAAAAGAGCCATAACCCATTAAGGATCCGTCTCCGAAGTTTCTTTTTGAGGAATATCGTGGTTCCTTACTGGTCTCTCCAGTAGCTGTTAAAACCATCTGGACCATCAAGATTGAACTTTTCCTCATCAAATCACCTTTAATAAAAATTTGTGTTTGAACAGTAATACCGATACCCAGTAAAAAATTTTCATGTTTTTAGAAGCAGGATAAAACAAATGCGCTGATATAAGCGCTTACTATCACATAATACTGAGAAGCAGCAAAAGAAACGAATAATTTTCGTATAAAAATAAACAAAAAAAATGTTGAGCTTACTGTTTTCAATAACAAGGATGCACGTTGTAAGCAGCTTACCCTAATCCCTTATAAGGATGCAGGTTGTAATGCAGAAAGTTTCATATCGTGGATTATAAACGATCTGTACCGACTTTCACGAGTGATTTCCGATTGGGTTTAATGCTTTCGAGTAAGTAATAAAAAATAATTAGTCATTTAACTGCTCTGCGTGCTAGCAGAGCGGTAAAAATTAAAATGATTACATTATATGTCTAAAATTTTAACAAAAAAAAAAATTAATATCTGTAGAATTTTATGTGAAATAAGTTATATTCATATAATTGCTTTTATATATCATAAAATTACTTTTAATCGAAATAATGTAGACATGAAATATGATTTTACTGAAACCCATGAAATCACAGCTTTTTATAAGCGCTGAAATCCGCGCTTCCTTTGCCCAAAAGTAATGCTTCCAAGTGGGGATTCGCCATATAAAAATCATGGCATATGTAAGCAGGTTTGTAAGGGATTCTTTTTGGCTTACTCCCTTACAAACCTGCTTGCATGTAAGCAGCGTTTTTTACTAGGAAATAGCGATTATTGATTTACTTACCTTTCTCCTGTTGGTTTTAAATTCCTTTTAGCGAATTCAAGTCGAGCAATTTTGTGGCGTGGTAATAACCTAGGAGCAGATATCAGCTTTTGGAGATTAAGTCTCTGGGAATCCTTTAAGAGCCTACTTTTGGTTGATTTGGACACATTTACCTTACATTCATCGATAATCTGATTGAGATTCTTCATTGAGTTGCTAGCACAGTCGATTATTTTACAGAGTATCCGATCAGAGAGCTGTTTTTTTTTTTGCGCCGCCTATTTTATGTCTACCATAAGCACTCGAATTATTTGCAAAATTTGTGAACGGTTTATTTTTAAGCCACTTTTTAAATATGCTGAAATTTTGTTCTTTTTCAAAAGCACTTACAAGAAAAGTCTCCCGATGGGTTCCTTCCGATCTTAATAAAATTTGGATATGTGATAAGAAATAAATGAATTAGTGACCCAAGTTTAGGAGTTAAAAAGTGGGATAAAAATTACCCCATTTTTCGTTTTTCCGGCTTATATTTAATTGTTTCAGAGAAATTTTAGACAAATAGGGTACAAAACAAAAGAGCTTTTAGAGATGCAATATATGGGCAAATATTTTTGTGTTTATGTGTTTTCAGTGATATTAAAACTGCCGTTTTGTTAAAGAATTATAGTTCAATAAAGCAAAAAAAATGTATATTAATACCCATTAAATTCAATCGAGGGGGTGTCTGTTCGGCTTTTATTCGACTTTTTCCTAAGAGCTTTTTAACCAATATTTGAAATATTTTATACAAATGTCAACCCTAACACACTACTTATATGGACAGATACTAAAACGCATGGAAATACTAATCTGATCTAATTTAATTGCAGTATACAAACTTTCCGTGTAGTGTACGTCATAAGAACCGATTATCAGAGACAATAAATGTTTCACCAGGATAATAATCCATGAAAAAATACGAAAATAATTTCAAAACAACAAAAACTTTCATAAAATGAGCAAATATTGGTTTATTTTACGAAAGTTTTTGTTAATTTGACATTTATTGGTACTTATATGAATTGATTATATAATATAAAATCTGATATGCAGTCAAAAATAAATGATTTCGTTCGCCAAGCTGATCCAGTTGGATTAAAAAGCAGCCAAGAAAAACAAATATTTAATATAGCTGGGCAACCAATCGAATCAACCCACGCATGCACCTACCTGGGAAGTCAAATAACAGCCGATGACGGTGGTCGACTGACATTCTACATAGAATTAAAAAGGCCAAAGGGGCATTTGCTTATTTATATAGTATTTGGCGCTCAAATCAAATCTATAAAAACACCAACATCCGTTTATTTAACATAAACTTTAAATCCGCATTGCTATACGGTTATGAACTTGGCTATCTATAATAGACCTGAACAACAAGTTGCAATATTTCGTAAACAGATGCCGACGATATATTCTCCGAATATGGTGGCCAAACAACTGGATCTCTAACTAAGAGTTATACCGCTGGTGCAATCAAAAACGTGTATTAATCGAAATCCGTGTACGGAGTTAGAAATTGCTAGGCCACATATTTTCACACATGTTTTAAACACTAAAATGTTTTAACTTTGGCCCCACCTACTAACCCTTAAACGTGAGATTGGGCCGTTTAAAAAAATACGTGTCCCTTATTTTTTATTCTTTATCACATATCCAAATTTCATTTAGATCGGAGAGAACGCATCGGAAGACTCCTCTTGTTTGATATGAACGCGGCATTTATTGCAAATTGATTAAAATTAAAAATAATTCTTAAATTTCTGTTTATTTGCTATTCTTCTTTATATTATATATTCAAATATTTATTACACACTTTGTCTCTAAAATCAATTAGAAATATTTTAAATTTTACACAATATCAGTTATCACACTTTTAAAAACAGTAACTGTCCTTACAAAGCAAAATGCGTACACTAGTTTGAATGATCTCATTCCTTATAAGCAACTACAAAATATTTGGTTACAAGTTTGTAAATGACAAGGATTACCCTTATAAATTATAAGTAATTAAAATATGAGTAATAAAATAAGTAGCCGCGGAGAAGCTTGACTGGTTATAAAAACGACTTCCTCAAACAAATGTGTTGCCAAAATATAATGTGTTGAAATGTGTTGAATTCATTATATAACCACTTAAGTGGTAATGAAAGTTTTTCCTGGAATAGACCAAATCCTTAGGCATTTTGCGACTATAGATCATTTGCTTGTGGCAAGTTATTTAAAAAAGTTATATAACTATATATATATATATATCAAACGATCCTCATAAGGGAATGTATGCCATAAAGAGGTCCTAAATTAAAAAACTCTCTAATAACATATAAGTTTGTAGGAAAATTAAGTAAATCGACAAAAATTTGTATTGAAATTAAAATTTATATCAATTTTTTTTTTGTATCTATGTTTCGTTTGAAGCTGCTCACGGTACGCCTAAGTCAATTTAAACAAAATTGACGTGTTACTAAAAACGGATTCTGTTTTTAGATGTAACGTAGTAGCACCTTACCGATTTTGAAAAAAAAAAAGACCGATTCAGATACGCCCCCTTTGGAGGCGGCAAGGCTTAAGAGTTAAATTTTTTAAATCTAAATTTTCTCAAAAATTACTTAACTGTTTGTGACAAATTATGTACCATTGGAAAGCTTATAAAATCTTCTTACATATGATATATATTATTTTCCAGGGAAGGGAGGATGTTTTTTGACTTTAAAATTAAAAATTACCAAAAAAAAAAACAAAACAAAACTCTGTATTTTGTCAATTATATCGTATAATAGACAAGATATGTGACCAACAATAAAAGCACTACCTTTTGTAAAGACAAAAATTTAAGTGGCGCTTGGTCTGTCTTAAGTTTGGGGATATCTCACCGATTTTGATAACAAATTTATGAACTATTCAATTACTTGAGCTGAGTCGAGATTTTATTTTTTTTTGTCTTTGGATGCGGTTTAAAAGTAAATTGGTTTAAGCTTAAATTTAATGAAAAGTTTTTTTTTAACTTTAAAGTGAAATAAAACGCTCGCAGCCCAGGAAAATAAAAATGTCATAAAAAATTATATGAAAGAAGATTTTATAAGCTTTCAATGATATATAATTTGTCCCGAACAGATAAGTAATTTTTGAGAAATTTGAAACTTAAAATATTTAATATTAAAGCATCTCTACGTTGGAAATAGTCTTTACGTCGGAAAATAGTTTTTACACCACGCAAATTTTATTCAAATCGACTCAGGCGTGTGTGTGCTTAAGGGGTTATCATATGTATGTCGAATCATTTGAACATGGTTTGTGTCTTTAAAAACTTATATGCCATTTGGAGGATAAACATCTGTCATTTATTATCATTTAGTCATTGAACGAAATAGTGTAAACAAAGTTTTTTTCTTTGCTTTGAAAATGTTATGCCAACAAAGCATCATTTGCACAGAGCTTATCCTGAATAATAATTTGAATTGAAAAATATTGTGAAATTTTTTCAAATTTGTTTTACACAATAATTTTGTCGGAACTCTTCGTGGACCCCTGGAATTCAATTGGGATCCGCTGACCCATATTTGAAAACTGTTCTTCTAGAGTATACGTATGCCGCATTTTAACCATTTCACTATAGATTTTTTGTTTGTGGATATATTTCTAGTTTTACTTCAGATTCTTGTTAGGGGTTTACATATATGCCCACTCCGCCTTATACACACCACAAAATGGGCCCGAAAATCTAATTTTTGAAACTTCTAAGCGCATTTTTACCACTAAAATATTTGAATTACTAAAATTTTTTTCTTTTATTTTGTTCTGGTCATTAAGAGTTTTATCATAGTTTACGAGATACATCAAACACTTTATTCGGAGATAAAGCTTCGTTAAAAAAAGACGGACTTTTTTAACAAATATCGCAATTACATTGCCTTGATGGACAGTTTATCCACATAATGATTTTTATTAATGAACATACTTAAACAAAAATATAAAGTTTTATTGCATTATCAAAATTTTCACATTTATTTAAAAATGTGTACACTGTGGTGTACAAGAATAGTGAGAGTGTTTACAAAATCAAAGCGCTGGTGGCAAAAATTACCGTTTTTGAACGTTCTCTAATGAACGTTTAAATTTCAAAATCGGTTAAAAATGTCTGAGTCACAAATGCAAAAAGTACTCTTTTTCCTGCTATCTCTTCTCAAACCGGTTTTATAATACACTCAGCTAGGTCTACAACCTGCACTAGGCCATTGGAAACTGAATACACAAATTATTATTTTTTTTTTGTAGCACAGTGTTATTATAATTTGATTGTCTCTTATAAAATAAGTTCTTCACTAATTCTCGCTTACAGTTAATATTTTAAGAAGGTAAGCAGAATTACTTACTACAAGTATAAACGACAACAACAACAAATCATCATTCAAAAGTACAAATGAGTTTGTCTTTGATGAATTTTTTTTACTTGCGAGTAGATTACGTACACTCAGAAAATAGACTTGGTCGTAGCTACCGTACATGTCGTGGCAGAGTTTCTGTTGTTTCAATCGAATAACTGTTATCACAACCGAAAAATTAGGTTTCAGCAACCGAATCATTCGATGGGTAACAAATACGGTAGCCACTAGAGTATTCAAATTACTCGGGTTTGCTCTAGAGAAAACTTTTAAAATTACTCGAGTAACTTGAACAATTTTATTGCATTTATTTTACTTATTTCACCTTAAAAGTACATAATAACATACAAAATATATATAGAAAATCAGCAGTTCTGAAATGTTCTTTATGAAAATTTAAAATAAACGTTAGTTAATATTACTAATTTCAAATTAAAAAGATCTTAAAAAGTATAAAATTGTGGCGTTTTACTTTTTAAAGAGTTTTTTTTTCTTTTTTATCTTTTGGGGTCTTTTGTAAATATTAAAAATATTTCATAACAGTAGATACCTTAGAACGTATAAAGAATTATTACTAATTTATTATTACTTCTTCCCGATAGTTAAAAAAGTTGTTAAGACACATTTTTTCTTTTTTTTTAATTTTTTTGCAAAATTGATAACTTTTAAATTATATTATTAAACGATCCGAAGGAAAGAAAAAGTCAATGGCCAAATCCGGGCTGTAGCACCAAAAAATGATGATGAATTACGTTTAATGCAAATCTTGCAAAAAAGTTTAACACAACCTAATAGCTCTCAGATTTTTTGTTGAATATTTAGATATTTAACAATTTTGGCCAATTTCTATATATCGGACCCTTTGCTCTTAATTTTTTTTTAGTTTCGATGTCTACATACACTTATCTTTCACTCACAAGAACTTTTCCATAAAATTTCCACAGTTATTTAAAAAGTTAGTCCGTAAAGTTGTTTCAATGGAATATGCAGTTAAATTACCAAAGAAATATATATTTTTAACTTTTCTGTCTGTTAGTCCCGGTTCACACATGGCAATTTTACTTGCGCAAGTCTTAAGTTAATAGCAATTTTCAACACGAAGTTGGCTGCACGAAAATTACTGAAACAGACTATTCCTGCACTGATAGAAATTTGTGCGTAGTATTAATGAATTCCTTCATTAATCCAATGAATTTTTTTCATAAAAAAGTCCCCAAAGAAATGTTTCATTGAGTCAATGAAAGGTGTTTCATTAAATCAATTTTAATGAATGGTTTTATTGACCCAATGAAAATTTCATAAAGTATATGAAATTTTTTTTCATTAATCCTAGCCTAATCGTTATGAAAGTTTCATGTGTTTAATGAATAAAATTAATAGTTTGTATGAAACATTTTCGTTGATATTTAATAATTTGCACTTTTTATGATTATTTTAGCATAGCATTAATTTGGTGGCTATTGAGAAATTATCATTCGTTGATATTATTTATAAGGTCTGGTTCAATTTTAATTTATTTCTGTTTTTATTGTTTTCTTTTTACAAAATTGTTCAATCTTTCTTTACATTTTTTATAATTTGTGTTACCGACATATGAGGCCGTCAGCGCAAAAGTGGCCTAACCCTCAATTTTCCATAATCTGAATTAACTAGTACAAAATATTTAAAACGTGTCAAAGTTTTGTGCAAACCCAACGTATCTGTTATTTCAGCAAAAGTCAAGAGATGACGTGTCAAAGTTTGTTTTTGCATTTGTTTATTTTTTACTTCTAATAAAACAAAAGTGGCCTAAGCCGCTTAGGCCATTTTTGCATTCATATTGGTAACACATAGAATTGGTGGGATAGGTCGATAGCTGCTATCAATGAAAAAAACCTCACGTCTTTTCTACATAACTGTAACGGCAAGCATACAGGATCAATATTATTTATCAATCTATCAAAAATCAACCAATCAATAATATTGATCGTGTGAGACCCACTTAAATATATTCATTGTTGTTTGAAAAATTGATGATTCGTTGATTTAAACGTCACTGTTTTTCTACAGAGCATAATTATTTGTTTGAAAATTTTAGCTTTTTCGTTGATTTAAACGTCAGAGTTTTTCTACAAAGCATATTCATTTGTTGAAAAATTGTTCTTTTTCGTTGATTTAACTATTGAAAAGAGGATACCATGCGATGTAAGTATAGAAAATGAAGGATTATTGTGTTTGTTTTTGTGTTAAACGTTTTTACTCAAAAATGTGTTATGTTTCAGCTCTTTTTGGTTCTGATTTCGAAGATTCAGGGTCGGAATATTGTCCGTCAGAACAGCACCCTTCATCAGATTTGGAAGATATTTTAGAAGAAAGTTTGGATGTGTCTTTAAATGCAGAAATACAAGAAGACAGAACGGCAAGGAAACCAAAGAAGAGACTAAAAAACAGTGAGAGTTGGACCCGGAATGTAAAGAAATCAAGACGTGCTAAAGGAGAGGAATATGTCAACTACAAAGGGACAACTGTAACAGCTAAGACACCAAAAGTAGGAGCGTGTCCATGTCCAAAGAAATGTAATTTGAAAATAAAGTCTGACCAACAAAACAAGTTATTCAAAGAATTCTATGCTTTGGCAAGTTTTGACTTTCAAACATCATATTTGTTTTCACTTATTAAAGTAGTTTCCAAGTCTCGTACCTACACTACTAATGAAAACTCGAGGAGACAAAAGACGAGACATTACTACTTATGTAACTCTACAGGAATAGAAGTTTTAGTGTGCAAACAGTTTTTCAAAAACACATTATGTATTTCGGATGGTCGTATTACTAGACTACTAAATAACAAACGCTCCTCTGGATCGCCGGGGCTGTTCTGTATCAGCCAATAAAACACCCAGTAATAAGATCAAAGAAATTAAAGATTTCATTAACTCTATTCCTTCTTATGAGTCTCATTACTCATTGAATAAGTCACAAAATCGTAAATATTTGGCACCGGATTTAAATATGAGTATTTTATATTCACTTTATAAAGAAAGAGTTTCAAACCCTACGTCAAAATTTATTTTTAGTAAAGTTTTTAATGAAGAGTTCAACTTGAGCTTTCATGCCCCCATCACTGACTCATGTAAGCGTTGTGATTCACTGGACATCAAACTTAAAGCTTGTGATAATCCTGTGGACACACAGGGATTGGAAAATGAGAAAAATTTACATTTGCTTAAAGCAAATGCAGCAAGAGAGGGCATCAAAAAGGATGTGGAAATGTATAAGAATGACGACAATGTAGCCGTTATTTCATTTGATCTGATGAAAACCCTACCAACTCCAGTTATAAGTACGGGAATATGTTATTATAAACGTCTACTATGGACATACTGTCTGGGTATTCATAACATGAAAACAAATGAGGTTTATATGTTTACATGGGATGAAAGTATAGCTTCTCGTGGCCCCCAGGAAATAGGTTCCTGCATCATGTATTTTCTTAAAAACATTGTAAAATGTAAACACCTGATTATGTACTCTGACCAGTGTGGTGGCCAAAATCGAAACATTAAGATGGCTCTTATCTGCCAATACATTGTTTCCAACCCTGACTTCGCTACTAAGAAAATTGATCATAAGTTTCTATTAAGTGGGCATTCATACATGACTTGCGATCAAGATTTTGGCCTAGTGGAAAAACAAAAACGATTTTTTAAAAATATTTTTGTACCTCAAGATTGGAACCAAGTGATTTTAGCTGCCAAAAAAGTCAAACCATTCAAAATTATTTCTATGACCAAAGACCAATTTTTTTTCCTCTCAGATACTCGAAAGAAACATTACTAACAGGAAAGTTTCAGTAAATAAGGGAAAAGTTGAGTGGCTAAAAATGCAGTGGTTAATGTTAATGTCATGGAATGCATCCATTTAAGATTTTTTTCAAGTACTCTAATAACGTTGATGTACTCTTTGAAGAGGTTGATTTAAACAAACGCAATTCAATCATCATTGAAAACCTAAATATTTTATATCCTGATTGTCATGTCATCAGTGATACCAAAAAGAAAGATTTACTGGAGTTGTTAAATTTTATACCTCCTGTTCATCACAGTTTTTATAAGAAATTAAAGTCATCAGCAGCAGAAACAAATTTAATTTTCAATGATGACCAAATTGATGAGTAGTTTCAATTTGACTTCTTTTGTCGAATATGTATAATAATTATAAGTTTTCTGTACTTTTCAAATAAAAAATGTAATTTTCAGTAACTATTTGTTTTATTAATGGCCTAACCTTGCCTTTAGGTAGTGGTACTTTTATGGTCATTTAAATGCAAAAGTGGCCTATGCCACAAAAATTACCAAAAAACGTAAGTTTAAAACAAAATAAAATACTTCATCGCACAGAATGTATCACAGTAATTCAATAAAACATGCATCGGGACTAAAATAAACAATGATATAATTTCTGCAAGTTAATTTAAAATTCATGAACATACAAACCCCATTATTTTCATATTGCCTATTTCAAGGTTAGGCCACTTTTGCGCTGACGGCCTCATATAAGAAAATATATGTCGGTACAAAATATGTAATTTTTTATCGATCTGGCTTGGAATTCTGTAGAACGATCGACGATTATAGTCCACTTTTTGTAGTTAAATTACGACCATCTTAGATAAAAATGTTAAATATTGTTAAAAACAATGTTGTTAAAAACCAAAATTTATTATCCTTTAGCATAACGTTTTGAACAAAACTATGTCGATTTTCTTAGAGAATCTGTTCCCTGGAATTTAGTAACCAACTATTCAAATTCTTCAAAAACTGTTAGCTCTAGGCAAATTTAATAAAAAAAATGTATTTATATTAAAGTTTCGTTTGATTCTGTTTAAAAAAAATATTTCAGTTTTTTTTTAATTCAAAATGATAGTACAAAAAAAAAAATTTTTTTTTCTTTACAAGTCAACATTTTTATTGAAAAAAAATTGAAAATTTTTTATTGATTTAATGAATTTTTTTTATGAAGTTATGAAAAAATCATAAAAAATGTTAATGAAAAAAATACCAATATTAATGAATTTTCATTCAGTTAATGAAATTCTACATTAAACCAATGAATCAATTTTAATGAAATCGTTTCATTAATACTATGAAGGAAAATTCTATCAGTGTGTGTAAATACAAAAGCAAGTTCAATTGAAGAAAACTTGCGCAAGTAAAATTGCCGTGTGTGAACCGAGACTTATTCAATAAACAAAAAAAACAAACTTTCGCTATTAGTTCAACTATTCAGTTAAAATTTTTTAATTAACACAAAATGTTCTTTCTTATATTGAATATTAAAATAAACGAATAAAATCTATTGTTTTTACCGATTTAGTTTTTTAAGAGTTGAAAATAAACTAAAAAAATACAATTGTTTTAAATGAAAAATAAGTAGCCCTTTTATAACTGATTTTCAATTAATTTAATGTATATAAAATATTCAGTAATCTTTATGAAAAAAATATTGTGAGTGTTCATTTAAGTATACCCATCGAAAAACAAAATGGATTTGGTAAGCAGTTACTACATTTGTAGGCCTTCAAAAGAGCGCTTAACTGTCTTGTTTACAATAAAGCAATTAGGAAGGAATTTTGATGTGCTTTCCTACAGGCATTCTTTTGAAGCAGTATATAATACATACAACGAAGCAGTAAATAAAGTACACAATGAAGCGTTAATGTTGTAAATACCCAGCTAAACATACTGCTTACCCAGAACCAGTTCCGGAAGGCATTACCAGCGTGCTATTCCACTTGGTATGTCTCTTTTAAGCAGATGAAAAGATAATAAAGCAATAAATGTATGCCTTCGTAGACAATAAAAAGTGTTTCTTTTGTGTGTTGACAACATTAATGCTACATTGTGTGAATTCTTAGCTGCTAATGGTATTCATTATTCACTGCTTCAAAACACTACAGAATGCCTTCCCTAATTGCGTTTTTAAATGCAAGTTCGTTAAGTGCTATTTTGGCAGTAGTTACTGCTTACCAAATGGATATTATTTTTTGCATTTGCTACGAAGGCATAAATTTGTTGCTTCTTATAGCACATGAAAGAAGCGCTTTCACCTGCTGAAAACAGGTATACCAAGTTGGACATCAAGAACAGAAATCATGCCTTCTGCATTTAATTTGGAAGTGCTCGGTAATTAAATAATGCCTTCCAGAACTGTTTCTGGGTAAGCTCTATTTTTTGCTGGGTATTTGGTTTCGATGGGGAACTTTTCTCTCCAAAATGATCCAAGGAAGATATTTTTTATCAGTACAAACACATACAATATGTAAATTAAAACGGTAACGAACACATTACTTTATATGTTATTGTTTTTTGAAGTGAAATTAATAATTTTTTTGATTTACTCGACTAACTCGATTAATCGACCAAAATTGTTTGAGTTATTCGTTACTCGAAATTAACCTTTTTAAATTACTCGAACAAATGTTTAATTATAATTCGTCGATTAATCGAGTAACGGTTAACCGATTGAATAGCCTAGTAGCCACTACCGAGTATGTTTTCTGGGTGTAGTTGTATATATTGTTTACTCTGTTGTAGAATATATGAATATGAGTGAATACGAATTATTTTTTTTTTTTTTTGTGACGGTTGATAAATTATTTCAAAAGTTTTTGTAAAATTAAACTGTCAACAACATAAAATGATTACTTTTAATGTAAAGAAAATAAAATGTGATTGCACAAAAGAAACATGAAAATTATTAAGGTGTTTTATATAATTATTTAAATTTCATACAAAATTTTGTTTAATTTGACACATGACATTTTTCTTTTACATAACAAAACTGTGTCTTTGATCACCATTCTAATGTATCGTCGTACACACTGATGTCAATTAACTTTGTAATGTTAAACTAAAAATAACATTAAAATATTTTTGTATGGATTAGTTTTCTTTAATAATAATAAATTTTTTTTTACAGTTTTATTAGTTTTTTGTTTTATATAAATCGAGATTATTTTTATGTTATTTTTAATTTATAATCAGCTTTTGACCTCCGTATATTTATAAAAACAAAGCAAATCAAAGATATTAGTTGGGTTGATAATAGCATTGCGATCTGGATAAATATCTCATCAGAACCCGAAGTTTTTCAAAAGGTAGACCCTCCAGAATAGAAGCAGCTTTGATGAAAAAAAATCCTATTAATCATCAATTTTAGTATGATGTACAATTATTAACAATGCCAAATGGGAAATTTTCGGGAATTTCGCGTTATTTCGGGATTTGTTGTTCTGCTGAAATTTAAGATTAATTACGTCTCTTCTTAAATTTTTTCATATAAATTTTTAAATTTATGATTCTCATTTAAACCCATATTTTTGCGGGTACACTCATAATAATCACAATATGTTCATTGTAAAATTATTAAAATATGTATTTTGTGTGTGAAATTTTAAATAAATATGTGATATAGTGAAATTTTTGGTGGTTCAGTATTTTTAGGTATTTTTTTTTTTTAAATATAAAAACCTGTTTAACTATTTTCAAAGATTATGATATCATTTTTTATATTCTTATAACCTGTCATGACGATATTATTTCGACACCAGACTGGACTATGGCGATTTTACTATCGTTAGTCTAGAAAATTGCTGTAGCGAACACGCTAATATATTAGTATGGCAAAACGATATCGCTAGGAAATGTAAGTTTAAGAACAACAACAAAACGACAGTTTTTGCATCACAAATGATTATCATATGTGATATTAAATATACCCTAGGTGATATCGAAACAATATCGCTTGGTTTGTCACGGCAAGCCAGTGGATTTTCGATAGCACGCCACAATTTGATGATTTTTTTCCAATAAATCTAAATTTTAATTAGGTGACTTTTTGTGATAAATAAATTTTTTTTTTTTTTTTGTTAACAAAGATTCATGCCGAAAAATTCCATAATCTCGAAAAATCTCGGGATTTAAAAAAAATTTCAAAATCCCGAAAATCTACAAATTGTTAAAATATCGCGCTGTTCTTTTATACACATATGAGGACTTCCAAGACATCTGCTACGGTATAGGAAAATGTTTATCGAATAAATGTCAAACTTACAATATTTGTTGTCCTATATGATGCGAATAAAAAATGTAACCACTTTTGTAAGTTTTCCAAAATGTAGGCGAATTAGGCTTGGTTAAATATAGACAAATTATGCGATTATTTTATTTTAATAATATAATTTGAAAAATTCTAGAAACTTGTCTTTATCACTGGACTTTCTTTGGTGAATTTGAAAAAATTAAATATTTTAAAAAAATTCAGAATATATATAAGTTTTTAGTGCAATAGAAAACTCAATCTATCTAAAAATCGCCCAAAACTGTTTTTATTTTTTTTATTTATATTAAAAGGTTAGAAGTTTCTTTTTCGTAACATTGTTCTAACAAGCCAACTAATGAATATTTTCAATAAAACGCAGCCGATTTCCACGATCAAACTTTTGGATCGATAGAAAATTGATTCCAATTTTTAGATGTATTGAATTTTCTTTAGATTTATTTCTGTATGTTCTCTATATCTGTATATATATCTGTATTTTTTGATACAGTTAAATTTTAAGCAAAAAAGTTGTTCATATTTTATTTGTGTCATATAGGACAACAAATACTGTAAGTATTTTTATCTGGACATTTGGCTTGGAATGCAACATATATGTATCCAAATGCCCAAAAAACATTTTTTAGAACTGATTACCTCTTAATCTATTCCAGAACAGCTTCTTTTACCACCGGTTGCATGGCTCCGGTTCAAGAACGACAAGAACAAGTTAGACTTCGTCCGAGCCAGGCGTGGCGGTCATATGCCAGAAGTTAAATTTTTTGTCAATTTAAAAAACTCATCTTTATTTTATTCCAATTCAAAGTTATATACCTCTATAAAAACACCCTTTATAACATAAATTAAAACCTATTATGAAACGGTATAAGTTGTTCTGCATTTGGATTTTTATTTTTTATTTGGATTTTACTATTTTACTAGGTATGACATTAATTTATAAAACACTTCATTATCCTTTTTTTTAACTGAAAGTCAGTAAATTGATGTGAAAAACTAAAAAAAAGGAAATAAGGTAAAAAAAACAGATAACGAAATATGGAACAACTGAAGTTGATTAATAAAATTTTATTTATTAAAACATTATACCATTTCTAATTGTATGCATACACATACAAGCACAATTATTAATACCCGAGTAAAAACGTTTGTATATAATATTAAATTATTTTACATATACTTGTATGTATTTTTTGCCAGTCTATTTAACCGAACATAATCATATAAATTCGTATATAAAATTATTTTTGTCCAAAAATTTTAATATGTTGTCATATATAGTCACATCTTATATTATCCCGATCAATATATAATTGTATATTATTTATTTATATATTATATTGTTTATATATTTATATAAATATCTTATCCAAGTTCATTTCAAAATTGGGGTATCCAGTAATATCCAATTATATCCCTCAAATATATTACTGAATTTAATTAAATCATAATAATATCCAATTAAGGTCCTGATAGGTCCCATACCATCACATGACATTTATTTAGTTCATATTGGATACACATATATAGAATCAGTGTAATGAGAAATTTGAGGTGAGCTTCAATTGGATCTATATAAATCCCATGAAATATTTAATTTTGAATAAAATTGAAAAAGATATACCAAAATATTAAAAAATAATAAGAATGCTGTCAGTAAAACTTCAACTTCTGAAAAACAGTGAACTGAATTTCAAGTTTTAAGATCGAACTTAAAGAACATGTGTTTGAAAATCTGGAAGTGCTTCTCTTGTAAATAAATATACTTAAAATATGTAAATATACTTTTTTCCCCTTTAAATATAATATACTTAAGTTTTAGATGTACACGTTATTTGCCAACTTGCCTCTTTAATGTCTTTAAGGCGCTGAGTCCAAACTAATTTTGAATTATAATTGTACATGAAATGTAAATAAACAATTTCTAAAAAAAAAAAAAAACGTAAACTTAATTTTGGGGCGTTGAATGTAGTGGTATACTCGGTTTTAATAGATAAGGTCAAAATAAATTTGAATTTAAAGTTTGCATTGACTCAAGCGATTCTTTGACCGCATTTTAAGTAAAAGACATCGAAATATCTTTTGAAATTTAATTTCCTTATTCAAAGTCTATTTAAAGTGCACTCTCTTTTTTCAAAAGATTTTAAAAATATTTTTTTTAATGACACACAATAAAACTGTTTTACCAACTAAGAATAATGGTACTAAAAAATTCGAATTATCACAAACCGCTAAAAAGTTATTTAGGTATAAATTTTGTAAAAAAAAAAACAATAAAAATATTTTTTGTTAATACACACAATGAAAATATATTTTGAGCTACGAAAAATTCCACAAACATTTTCGATTGCAGCTTGAGTTTTTAAACAGGGAATTCCCGGGAAGAAATTCTAGGGAATTTCGCTGCTTTTTAACTTTCCGATATTTGGGAATTATTAAAATCACTAATATAATCATGATTGCTTAACTAAAAATGCATAAAAAAGAAAAAAAGGGTACAGTGAAATAACTCCCAAATGAAATAAGTCCCAATGGAAAAATGAAATAAGTCCCAAAAAATTTTCCATGTAAATTGGGACTTATTTCATTATGAAATAAGTCCCAATGCGTTGGGACTTATTTCATAATATTTGTTGGGAGTTAATTCATTATGAAATAACTCCCAAATGAAATAATTCCCAACAGGTTTTTTGTTGGGAGTTATTTCATTTGGGAGTTACCATTGGCACTTATTTCATCGCAGTTGGGACTTATTTCATTTTAATTGCAAACACAATTTTACGATTGGGAGTTATTTCATTTTTGTTGGGAGTTTTTCTGCGTGGCGGCCTGCGGCCGCTCTTAGGGGTTTTCTCCTCCATAGGACGCGGCAGGTGGCTTCGCTGAATACAGTTTTCCTGCGCCCGTCTCATTATCTTCCCTAGTGTGACGCGCGCAGGGAAACTTTATTCAGCGAAGCCACCTGCCGCGTCCCATGGAGGAGAAAACCCCTAAGAGCGGCCGCAGGCCGCCACGCAGAAAAACTTTATAAAGCAAAGATTTTCAATATTGTTGCAGTTAAATTTTTTGTTGAATTATTAATGTTCTATTAATTTTTGTTAATATGAAATTTTTTTATAATTGTTCAATAAAATATAAGAAGAATAAGAATAAGAAATTTAATTGCTTCATTTAAAAAAAAAATTATGTGAAATAAGGCCTTTACGGCTTTATTTCACTTTCAAAGTGCAATAAAGCCTTTTTGCAAATAAAGGCCTTATTTCTCAATTGAAAGTGAAATAAAGCCTTAAAGGCCTTATTTCGTAAGGCATTATTGCACTCCACCTATGCTTACATATACTTATGAAATAAAAAGTGTTCTCTAACAGAAAAACAAAACAAACAAAAATTGGGAGTTAATTCATTTTTGTTGGGACTTATTTCATTGGGAGTTAATTCATTTTTTTTGGGATTTATTTTTAAATTTTGAAATAACTCCCAAAAATTGGGACTTATTTCATTTTTCTCATTGGGAGATATTTCATTTTTTTACATTGGGTGTTATTTCATTTTTGATGGGACTTATTTCATTGGGAGTTATTTCATTGGGACTTATTTCATTTGGGAGTTATTTCACTGTACCGAAAAAAAGTCATGTTATCTAAAAATGTTAAAACTTTTTAACTATTTTTGTCCAATTTTGTTTAAATTCCATAATCAACATTTTCTGGAATTTAAATTTTAGACTCTATTGCAAACACAAAAAAAATGCAGGTAACTTCTAGTCATTTCTTTGACATAACAATGGGATTTTGGTGCAAAAAGCGATATATAATTATTTTGTTTTTTAATTATTCGTATGCTATCAATATAGAATTTTTTGTTAAAATCTTTTTTTCAAAAAGTTAGGAGACTTCCTGAAACTAATATATATATATTAGGGCGGGTCGATTTATTTTTCGACAATTTTCCTATGATTTCCGTATTCTATGGGTTATTCCATGAAAATTTGCCAAAGAACCATACCTCTATCGTTAAAATCGAGTCCCCTACTTTTTGTTGGTAGATTTTTTCCCAAATTGACGTTCGTATGAAATATTACCTACACGTTCACATCCATAACTCAAAAACTATCGATCATGTTTAATCGCCAGTAGGCGCGTTGGAAAGGTGAGCTCATTTTGATCAATTTACAAAAAAAAAATCTCCAACATTGGTCCAACGGTTCAAAAGTTACGGGCATTTTTTGTCCAAATTTTGGAGCATTTTTTCATTTTTTTCATGATTTTGTCCAAGAATATTACTTTCATGGCCATTTTTTTTGGCTCAATTTTTTTGACTTACGAAGCTTACGAACCTTACGTTACGACAGGACCACGATCAACTACCGGAAAGTTGAGCTCAAAAATTGCTGATTGTGAAAATCTTCCGGTATGTAATTTTTATAGCTGATTCTTTACCATTTTTCATTCTATTTTTTAGCTTTTATGTTTTCTTTTCAGGTGGTAACCGATTTTGAGGTAATCGCTTTGGAAAATATGCCTCCTGGTGATTTAAATCCAGAAGAATTATCTACTGATTCGAGGTACTTGATGTTAATGGCCAATGCAATTTCTAATGGTGTGGTTCCTGCGGACTTGTCTCACATAAAACCAGGGCCGATTGCACATTCTCGTTGGCTGACCAAAGCCAATAGATTATTACGGTTTTATGTGACAACTAATAATCCAACTGAAAATTTAAAAATTCTGGCTAACTATATAATAAAAGTATACACGCCAATGTATTTCAATGTTAAGTATTATAGCTCTGCCGCATACGGTAGTACATTACTTTTTAAATTTATTACTTGGACACGATTTTTACCACCGAATTTACTTGGAGTTGTAAATACAGTAATTCAAGATAATCCATATTTTGCACCCTCAGAAAATATCTTGCTATCTATGTTGTTTGATGATAGAATGGAAAAACGAAACATTGCTATAAAGAAGATTTTACATTACCGAAGAGATATTGTCGACCCAACGGAACTTAGAGTTTATAAAAAATTTCTTATAAACTTTAATTGTACGGAATATACAAATATGATTGATTTAAATGACGATACCATTTTATTCGAACCACCGTTTACGCAAAGTTATTCGTATGAACATTTGGAGGGATATTTAAATTACGAAGTGCCACCGTTCGATTATCCACAAATTCCTTTACACATTCAAGGAACGGAAAGACATGTCCAATTGCTGGCTGCCACTGCTAAACGAGTTGCAGGAAAGAATGTAGAAGGCGCTATGGCGACGACATTAGAAAGCCGTACGAAAACACCCAGACTTGAAAGCAAACAAGACTTTCAGAAAAAATAATGTTTTTTTCACATTTTGTCTTTTACTACACTCAAATTGAATATTTTTTTTTGATAATAAGTTGATAGATACTTTATTATCTCTTAATTTGAATTTTTGTAGAAAAATAAAAAGGGAAATAAAATCAAAAAGTTGGTTTTATGTGTTATTTTGTTTTAGCAATATCGCATGAATTAATCAACCGAATTCGATAAGTTTGGGCTTAAACTCTTCGTTTTGAATTGTAAATTGAATTAAATAATGGATTGAGCCAAAAAAAATGGCCATGAAAGTAATATTCTTGGACAAAATCATGAAAAAAATGGAAAAATGGTCCAAAATTTGGACAAAAATGCCCGTAACTTTTGAACTTTTTACCAACAAAAAGTAGGGGACTCGATTTTAACGATAGAGGTATGGTTCCTTCGGCAAATTGTCATGGAATAACCCATAGAATACGGAAATCATAGGGAAATTGGTGAATTTTTTCACTCCCTTTTAAAAGCAAGATAATCTTGTTAAAATCGGAATGGTTAGTCACGTTATTTGGCTTAAGTTCATTTTATCCCATTAAAATGTTGGCCCCGAATACCTTTTGACTTCCACAAGACTGGGTAAGGGTATCCTATTGTCGGCATGCACGACTTTAGCTTCTTTTATCGTATTTTTTTTTTTAAGTTTTATCACACTTTTAAGACTTTTACCACCTTTAGATTTTTATTTTCTTTAATTTTGTTTGCTTCATATTTCAATAGTTTAAACTTTTTTCTATATGCTAAGAAAATTTTGGAGAAAAAATCGCAGAAATATAAAAGTAACAGCTTGTTTAACAAACTCCTTGTCCTGTATTTTACATGAGGAATATTTACTTTAATTTTTTTTTTTCTCAAAACAAGATATTGAAAATCGGATGCCACTGTATAGCCTTAATGGGTTGACCGATTTCCAATCGGTTTTTTTTTTTTGTTTTGTAGAGGACTAAAACATAAAGCCGCTAACGTACAGACATTTTAAATTTTTGTCTAGTACATTTTGATAAATAAAAAACTAAGATTTTTTTTGGTGTTTTTTTTTTTAATTTTTGAGTTTACCCTCGTACCATTTTATTGCAAATCAAATATTTAAAAGCCGGCTACTTTAGGGACTAAAAAATTTAAGCGTGTGTGAAAAAATTTTTTTTTTCTCTGATGAGTACCCAAGGCCACACGATGTCACCCGGTTTTGCCTTTAAAAAAAGGGGTTTATAATGAAATGGTTACCAGGGTTGCAATGGTAGTCCGAATTCCAAATTATAGTTTTTAGAATAAAACCTAATATTGTGGTTTTCTATCGCTAAAAGAATTTTTTGCATAAATCATTAATTTATTTTTTTATAATTGCTTAAATATTTTCGTTTTTATTGATTTCTAAATAGTTTAACTTGAACCGGTGTCGTATGAGTGTTATTTATTGTTACATTGAAATAAATAACACTCATACGCAATGTAGGACTTTCGGAATTATTAATTATTATTTTTCGACTGAGTACATTAAAACGGCTATATTTTTTTACTGGATAAATATAACAAAGTGACCTAAAGACCTTAAAATTGCACCTTGACTACAATCGGAAATAAAATTTTGAAATACTGTTATCCAGAGCTGTTATATAATGTTTAAACCTTATCAAGTATTTTTTAAAAATGATTTAAAAATATAAAAAAGCCAAATATTTTATAAGTCTAATTGTTATATTGATGAGAAAATATAAGAATGTATTTCATTGCTGAAAATAAGTTCATTGATTGTGTGTAATTTTTGAAAATAGGAAAGATCGGACGACGAATTTTTTAATTGTAATATAAAGAAAGTTATAATTATATATTTGAGATACAATTTTATATGATGTATATTTTGGAATATATCATTATACGAGGGCGAATCAAAAAGTCCTTGACTTTTTGAATGAAACAACATAATCTCCTTTTAGCTCAATACACTTAAGGTACTTTCAGATTAGTCAAATATTTGACAAAAAACATGAAATATTTGTTTGCCGTAATCTGAACACAAAATATTTTTGTGTGTCAAACACCAAATCAGCTTATTTTGGTGAAATAAAATTATTTGCATTCAAATAAATATTTGACAAACTTAACTATAGTGTGAACACTAGCTATCAAATATTTTCTTCTGATTTGAGTAAATATTTATTTGATCTTACAAAAAAAATGTAAGAACAAACAATCGCAAATAACAGGTGGTAAAATCGTCAATTATAATTTTTTTTAATAAATTTATTAATAAAAGGCTTTATAGAAAAATTTAAATGTAAATAGATTTTAAAAACCGAAATTTCATGATACAATATTTTGAGAAATTTTGTTTAATAAAATATTGTTAAATGGAAAAATATGCAGTTTTAAATCAAATTAAATTAAAATTTAAAAACAAAACAAATTCACAACTAAAAATGTTCGGGTCCATTGCAATGGGATTCGTTAAACTACAATTTTCAAACCATACATGAGACTAATTAATTGAATGGACTAATTAATTGATGATCGAGGTCATATTCTATATTTCTTCATTAGGATATTGTCCTAACAAATAATCTATAGATTTTTTTGTTTTCAAATTTATTATTTGACCCTTTCAGGAATGTGTTGATAGATCCATTTCGGGAATTTTCCAGGTTCCCATCATCAGAACACGTTTTGAAAGCGGTAACAATCCCATGCCAAACATCAAACATACATATGAAATAGTTTACTCACTACATGAGAACTAATATACATATGAGTTTGAAGTTAAAGATTATAACCATTGATCAAAAAATAAATTGAAAACTTGTTTGATGTGCAAGATCCACCTCTGGTTGATATTCAATACACGTTTTTTTGTCTCTCCCTCCTTTTTATATTTTGTTTAGTTTGTAAGCAAAACAGGGGAAGTAAACTTGGCGGTACTCTGCCTTTTATACAAGTCTGTTATAATTTTTATTAAAAATAAAAATTATGTTTTTTTCGACCTTTAATTGTGCAATGAAAATGAAAATTATTAATTAATGATAATGAATTTCATTGATTTTATTTCATTGACTAATGGTAATGATTTCAAATTTCATTACCATTAGTAATGAATTAATTAAAGGAAGAAAATTGCTATTGACTGAATGCAAATATCCTAGGTTTGGGAAATATTCCGAAAGATTAATTTTTTATGAAAAAACAATTAGTTTTTACCCAAAAAAGTACGTGAAAATAAAAATTTAATCACTCAGATAATGGATTTGAACATTGATCCAAAATGGAAAGATATGGAATGAAACGGGGAACGATTGGAATCGGAGCACTGTACACAATTGTGTTGTCGTATGTGAAAATAAAAATTTAATCTCTCCGATAACAGAATGGAACATTGGTCCAAAATGGAACGATATGGAATGAAACGGGGAATGATTGGAATCGGAACACTGTACACATTTGTGTTGTCGGTATAGATTATCTCGTTAAGGTTTGCAAAAATTTTGTCCGATTTGCGATATCATACTTAGTTTAGGAGATAGAAGCCATTTTACAAAATGGCGATATTTCAAGCGAGATAGACCAAAACGGACAAAACTAAGCGAGATAGACCAAAACGGACAAAATTTTTGCTCTAGCGGAGTATTAATATACCCATATAACATAAATAGGCTAGGTCCGAGAGAGATCCCGAGTGATCAATTTTTTAAAAGTTACAGTCAGTTTTTCGATTAAATAAATCTATGTTTTTTACACTTTGATTAAATAAATATTAATTACAAATATTTGTTTCAATCTAAACGCTCGACAAATATTTTTTCGTTTATTTTATTTGACACTATTTGAGAGCTGTTGGAACAAACAAAAAGCATCAAATGTTTGATCATAGTTTGAACATCAAATAAAATAATTTTTTATTTGACACAATTGGAAGCAAATATGTAAACAAATATTTTGTTCAAATTTTTTACCTTTAGTCTAACGTTTTCCAATTTTTGTATCCCTTCCAAAAATTAGGATATTTCGAGGTCCATAAAATAGGCATTTGTTTGATCAATAATTTCATCGTTGGAGCTAAATCTCTTTCCACCGAGCCATTTCTTTAGGTTAGGAAATAGGAAAAATTCACTGGGGGCTAAATCCGGAGAATATGGCGGATGAGGTACCAATTCGTAGCCCAATTCATGGAATTTTGCCACTGAGACTGCACACGTGTGCACAAGTGCATTATCTTGATGAAAAATGACTTTTTTCTTGACCATATTGTTTTTGCCTTTTGAAGGTAATCGATTTGGATTATCCCGCGTGCATCCCAAAAAAACTCTTGCCATCACCTCATTGGCCGACAAAGTTACCATGGCCTTCTTCGGAGACGGATCACCCGGAGAAACCCATTGTGTAGACTGCTGCTTGGTCTCCGGAGTGTTGAATGGCTCCATGTTTCATCCACAGTTACAAAACGCCGCAAAAACTCATTCAAATTGCGGTTAAACAACTCCAAACAATCCTTTAAAGTTGTCACACGATTACTTTTATGGTCAATTGAGAGCAACCGCGGTACCCATCTTGCAGACAGCTTTCTTAAACCCAACTGATCATTTAAAATCGAAACCACACTGACGTATGAAATGCCTATGGCATCAACAATTTAAACGCACTTTTACTCTTCGATCGGCCAACACCATATCATGGATTTTTTCGACATTTTCGGGTGTATTGACCTCAATTGGCCGTCCAGAACTTTCAGCCTCATTTGTACTTGTGTGACCACAACGAAAGTCAGCAAACCACTTTTTACCATTGAAATCGAGGGTGCAGAGCATTTATCAAGCTTTTCCTTGGTTTGATTGACAGTTTTTTTCGCAAAATATAATGTTTAATGAGCGCTCGAAATTCACTTCTTTCCATTTTTAAAAAAATCCACGAGGTTGTATGATTTGAACAGCTGTTAAACGCAAAGTAAATGACGAAACTTGCTCAAAACTAGTCTATTAACAGGTGGTACTTGATGGGAGCAGTGTTGCATTTCATATAACTACGATGTAAGTGCGAACTTACATCGTAGTTATATGAAATGCAACACTTATTTACGAATGCGGACTTATTGATCCGCATTCGTAAATAACAGTATAAAGTAATATATAAATATGTCAAAACGTGTTTACTTACGTAAATAAAGTTTATTGACCTTGAACAAAACTATCTTAAATTTTTATAAAACTTTTGTTGTATTCATAATAACGGCATTTATATGATAAATAATTGATGACAAGCGATTTATGAAATATTTTCGTCAATGTGATGGAAGTTTTTTCCCTAAGTGCAGATAGGCGTTTTTTAAGTTTATGCCAATTTGTTTTGTTATTATTTTAATTATTCCGAATTTAATTTTTTAAATATAAATTTGTTGAAATTAACAAACATTTTTGCTAATATTAGCACTCGGTTTTGAAAAATTAGTTTATTGTTTTGATGAAATCAGCAACAAAAATTAGTAAAAAATTCCGTAAATTTTAAAATGAGAATAGCAAAAATATTTAATAAAAATTAGTAGTAGAATTGAAAACCTTTTACAAACATTTCTAATAATTGTTTTACCTGAGTGTATCATATATTATTATTATGCAAAAGTATATTGCTCTATATATTACCAGATAAGAAATTATTATGTGTGATAGCATATAGAATCACATATTATTATACATTTTAAAATAAAAAAAAACATAAAGCTATATATACATATTTTTACTCGAGTCGTTAAAAGCAACTGTGAGTGTGTTTTAAATACAAACCCGTAAAAAAGAACCGCAATTATATATAGTCATAAACAGAGATAATAAAAAAAAACATCATCAGCAGAGCATAATTGTAGCACAACACATTCAGTAGGAATGTTTCCTAATCTGATTGTGAAAAAATTTTAATTTTAAACGAATTCTAATAAATTTTTATCAAGGCTTTTAATACCTTTCACTTGATACTTTATTTATTGAAAATCTATAATACAAGCTTACAAGTCCTGTCTATTGTACAAGTATACTTAATTTTAATCAGCAGTCTTCGCCAAACAGACCTTCCCTGTCAATAATAAAAATATGAATAAAAATAAGTATAACCTTTAAATGAAAATGTTGGTTTTATTATACCAAAATGTATAAACTGACGACTACCAATGAATAACTTGGTGTCTAGTTTGATAACATTTAAGGTACAACAACACCAACAAAAAAAAAAAAGGTGCAATATACCTTTTATTAATTCATGTGTAAAAAATCAAAAGCAAATCATTTTCGTTTTGTAATAAAAACCAAAAAAAAATAAATAAAACGGACAAAAATGTTTAGACAGGGTTGATAAATGAAAATGTTAATAAACTAAACCGCTTTAAAAAAAATATATACATATATACTTTTTCAACCTTTAAAAAGAGTTTTAAAATATTCAAACTATTTAGAATGTAGTTGAAAATGTAGTTGAAAAACTACATTACACTTATTTGCACCCACTCCCTGCCTTTGATTTCAAAATTTTCAGTGATGAACACAAATAACTTGAATATGACACAGACAAATACATAATACAATACAAAAATGTTAAGCATCCCTTCTTGAATCACATTTACATATATATTAGGACGTCCGCTTAAAAACGATTTTTTGATTTTCGTTTATAACAACAAAAATTTTCCAATTGAAAGAAACTGCGTTTTATTTTGGAAAAAGTAAACCAGTGCCAAATTTAAGCACAAAATTGCTTATTCCCAAAAAAGTGTATTTTTATAAAAAAAATTGCAAAAATCTAAATTTAAAAAAAAATGAAATTTTTTATTTCATTTACTTCCTTGATGTGTATATTGAAGTTTATTTAAGTATGGAATTATGAAATCATCGGATATCAGTAACCCACTTAAACTGGAATCAAAAATGACACACGATTTTGAAATAAATGATGAATTGTGTTCTTTAAATTCATTTTAAAAATATTTTAAAATACCTAATTATGTTAATTAATATATATATATATATATATATATATAAGTTAATTTCTGTTCATTATTCCATTAGGTATTTTATTCTTTATTGTTTGATAGCATACTTAAAACTAAACTTAATACTCACAAAAACATATAATTATATCAACAAAAAGCATGATCGCGTAGTTGAATTGGATCAGCACTTTTACGCCGCGCGTGTAGTGTAATCCAATTATTTTGTTTTCTTTTAAATAAAATATTTATTTTTGCAGACATAGTGTCAGCAAAATATTGTGAGAATTATCTGTTGGCAAGCCGTTGCCTTAACTCCCCCCCTCCGTAAGTTGAATCGTCCCGATTCTTAATGAACAGGAAGATCGTTGATGCTACGAAATTCACATCTTAATTTGGATGAAGTATTTGGCTCCTCAAGACTAGGAGGATTGCCCTCATTTATTATGTTCGTAACTATCAATCCACTTTTGTTCTTAAACCAAATTTTGTAAGCAATCATAAATATACAAAAAATCAACACAAACAAAAGACCAAAATTGAGGGAAAACATCAATTTATTCCCAGATGACAGTGATGTCAATTTATTAATATTATTGATCTGCAAGTCCTTCATTAATTCTAATGAAAGAACTTCTTCGATTTCCCGATTATTTTTTATTGGTTGCAATAACGCCGGAAGCGGCTTCCAATCAGATATTTCCTTTGAAACAAATGTCTGGTTACCTACTGTTATGGTATCATTATGAAACTTAAGTAAATAAGTCCCTGATAATTCATTTGTTTCGTTATTCGAAGTTTTTATAAAACCTTTAAATTGATTTAACAAAATAGTTCCGGAAGATAATTCTTGTATTGAATTAATATGCTGGTTATTCAAGAAAACGCAATCATGATTTTTGCTGGATAAGAGAGCTGGAATACAATTTGTTTTACTTATATCTATTAGGGTTTCTTTATTGCAAATACATAACCCATTATATTCTTTACAATTTTCTTTTTCTTCATAAATTTCTTTATTACATCTAATTATATTTTCAGTATTGATTTTAACAATTTTTTCTTGTATTTTTATAGGCTTTATTAACAATTTCTCACAGTTATTATTTTCTATAGAAGGAAGTTTTAATATATAAATTAGAGCTACGTTATCAGTGGCTATTTTTACTGTTGCAAAACTTAGAGCTTGTTGAAGATCAGTGTAAGGAAATTTTTCCTCATCCAAAAATTGTCTAACTTCCATTATTTCCCTCTCAGATAAAATAAAAGAATTTATAATACCCACTTTTGACCATTGTAGGGCATATTCCACATTAATAATTTCCTCCTTTAAAATTCTCAATTTATTTGTTAATGTTTCCTCATATGTTCTTCTAACCTCGTCCAAAGATTGAACAGACTTGATGACATGATTCATTGAATTTGATAATAAATTTACTCTTTCTACAACATTCCTATTGATTATTCTTTGTTTATCATTATTTTGTAGTAACCCTGCCATTTCTATCTTATGATCGTCATGATCTGGGGTACCAGCTATCCACTTCCAAGCTGTGCCCAAAAAATTGATCGAACGCTTTTTCCGAGGCTTCATAATCTCGATATGTTCCCTTATTTGTTTGACATCATGGGAAAGAAATGGTAGTATGGTGCTATTTTTAAAAATTTTGAGTTGGATCTCGGACTCTATTTCACTAATTGCTGATTCATAATCTGTGAAATTCAGAACATGGATCAGTTTGAAGTTTCCATTTTGTAGTCTAGCCTGTCCCATATGTATTGAGATCAGCTGCGAATTTGAATAATCCAATATCTGTACCTCGGATAGGCAGACATTGTATATCGTAAGTAGTATTACCAGTTTAGGTATCATTATCTGTAGAGAAGAAAGAAAACCTATGATCTTATGTTTTCCTTATGAATGATTCTATTTCTGCTAAAAACCTTAACCTTATTTCCTAAATCTTCCTGAATTTTCTGTTTCTTATATCTATTATCTAATTTATTTCTTTTACCAATAAGCTTTTCATAAATCTCCTGATCTGGCTGATAGGTTCTTACCTTAGAGACCTTGTTCCTATTTAAAATTTGCAATTGTGCTCGGCGAAGTTTCTCTCCTACATCATCATGCGATACCCTGTTGTAAAATATATCAAAAGGTCTCCTATTTGTCACTGAATGGATTGTTAAATTATACTGTTGTGCAGCTTTGTAGAATACTTCTACTGTACTTATAATACGAAATTCTTCTTTAATGCAGCGTGCGATTTCGACAAGGGTCGAGTGAAATCTTTCCACTTGGCCATTCGTTTTACTATGGCGTGGATCGCAAAAATACAATTGTATCCCTGATCTCTGCATTAAGGACTTAAATTGTGGGGTTGTGAAACCCGGTTCATTATCCAAGGTGAGTTTATTTGCACTTGGAAAGCTCTGTAAAATTTCCTGAACTTTATCTCCAAGGTTCAGTTTATCCTCTATGTGTTTTATGACTACAAATTTTGAGTAAGAGTCTAAACAAGTAAGAAACTTATGATTCTGCGCATAAAATATATCAATGTGAAGGAAGTCCCCCACGTTTTTGGGAATTGGAGCCTCTCCAATTGGAAGTTTGATAGGTTTCCTATCATACTTGGTCTTATTACATATATCGCAATGCCTAATATACTGTTTTATGTCATCTAACATTTTAGGCCAATAGTATTTTTGACATATTTGTCTATGGTTTTCCCTACTACTCCTATGAGCACGAGAGTGTGTTTGTTTTATTATATCCAATCGATCATCCTGATTGGTAATATCAATGGCGAGTATTCTGGTAAAAATAAATTTATTTTTAAATAAATTTCTAACAGTTTCCTTAAATTCGTAAAGGGTTTCTTGTGTGCAATGAATTGCTGTAACCAGGCTGGGCCTAAGAAATTCTAACAGGATATTTTTCAAATTTGCCCTAGTATCGAAGTCTATTATATGGCGAGTTCTACCGAAGGTTGTAAGGGATTCGTGAAGTGTAAAATTAGCCCTATTTAGTAAAATCTGTTGTTTAAACTCATTTAGTGGTTTATTAACCTCAGGAATATTAAAAGTTTCACTGCTCTCAACGGAATGTTGTGTGCTCTGTAGTGACCCTTTGTCTGAAATATTATTCAAGACTTGTCTAGAAAGTGCGTCGGCCACGACATTGGTTGCACCTGGTTTATATATAAACTTAGGAGCATATTCCTCAATAAAAGACATCCATCGCTTAATCTTGGCGTTAGGATTTTTAGTCGAAATCGCAAAAGTAAGGGGTTGATGATCTGTGTGTATTTCCAGATCAGTCACGCCATATAAATAATTTCTGAGATTTCTGATCGCCCAGACTATAGCATACAACTCTTTTTCGTTTGTAGCGTAATTGCGCTCAGTAGAATTCAGAGTTTTTGATATAAATATTATAGGTTTGCCTTCCTGTGTTAGAACAGCGCCGACAGCCGCATTTGAAGCATCGGTCGTTAAGACGAATTTTTTCCCAAAATCGGGTTGGTTAAGTTCTACCTGATCAGCTAGCAGGTTCTTTAATCTATTAAATGCTGAAATTCCCTCATTATCCAGTTCTATTTTGACCCTTTTCGACATATTGGTCGATATTCTACCGTTTTCCCCCGCTAGAAAGCTAGTCAATGGTTTTGCCACCTTAGCATAGTCTTTTATAAATTTCCGGTAATAACCTGTTAACCCTAGAAAACTTCGAAGTTGTCTAAGAGTTTGTGGTTGTGGATAATTTTTAATAGTCTCTATTTTATTTGGATCCGTTCTTATTACCCCGTGTGCTATTACATAGCCCAGAAATTCTACTTCTTTCCCAAAAAAATTAGACTTCTCCAATGAGATTTTCATATTCGCCTCCCTTAAGGTGTTAATTACTATATTCAAATGTTGTCTATGTTCCTCCAAAGTTTTGGAGTAAACTATAATATCGTCTATATAGACATGACAAAATTTACCAATAAACCTTCGCAAAATATCATCCATCGCATTCTGAAAAATACTTGGGGCATTTTTCAGACCAAATGGCATTCGGACGAACTCATATTTTCCGTTATTAACGGAAAAAGCAGTTTTTCCCACATCATCCTCCTTCATAAGGATTTGATGGAAACCAGATTCGAGATCAATGGTCGAGAAATATTTGGCTTTCCCTAAATTGGACAATATAACATTACAGTCCGGAATAGGATATTTATAAGATGTCGTTTTACTATTCAATTTTTATAATCAATTACCAAGCGGAGCCTTTGTGTTCCATCATCGTTCAATCCCTTTTTCGGAACGACCCATACAGGTGAATTATAAGGACCCCTGCTTTCACGTATGATACCTGTCTCCAGTAACTTTTGTATTTCACTATTTACAAAACAGTTTGCAGACAGAGGATATGGGTATTGTTTACTCCATACCGGATTTTCATCGATAGTACTTATTTCCGCCCTAATATCCGTTCTAAACGGTAAATTTAAATCTATATTTGAGTGTAACTTAGACACTGTCTTACATATATCTTCGCGTAGTTTTGAAAGGGTATTCAGTTCATGGTCCTCATTCTCAATTGAGGCATTTGCGATCAATCCCCCATGATAATCTTCATCAATAATTTTATTCAAAATATTCAAATCTTCCCTATTTTCCCTTGAGGTATTTTTATCGTCACCTTTAATATTGTGACTTTTCCCCGAAATATTGTTTTCAATATTTCCGCTTTGAAATTTACAAATTTCTCGCAATAATTTTTACAGGTTATCGTTCCGTGTTTGAAGTCCAATATTGCATTGGCCTTTTTCAAAAATTGTAACCTATAAGCACATCTGTTTCCAGGTTTGAAATTTCATAAAACCTCTGATTAATTTCAAAAATACTTGCTTCGTAATAATGATTAATGAGAGTGTAACCATTGATAGTTCTAACTCTCTTCCTAATAGCTAAATCCCTTCTGTTCGCAAGAACTCCGGGTCTGCAGTAGCTGCTTGTAGCGCCACTGTCAATTAGAACTGTGATTTTTCGTCCATTTCTTGCTGTCCTGACGATGTAGGGCAGCATGGATCTATCTCTAAAAAAGTATCCTCATTTATGTTATTGATTCTCTGAGCCTTTTGATTAGGCTGATAACTCATTTGAGAGTTAACAAACGGACGCTTTGTGGCCGGTTTAAAGTTGCTCTGGTTGTTAAAATTCGTCCTTTGGACGTTATGGGAAGGCTGAGGTGGTTTTTTATAAACCGAACTTCCTAAATCCATTGGTTCGGGTTTGGTCTGAACCTGACGATAATTGATCTGTGAATTATTATGATTTCGTGGAAAACGCAACGAATGAGGATGTCTATTATTATAATTATTATTGTTATATTGTATCGTCTTATTAAATTGTGAAGCGAAATTCGCTCTAATATTATTGGACTCGAGCTCTTGGGCTCTCGCCAACGCACTTGGTAAATCACTTGGTGATAATGAAAAAATTATATTGGCCAATGGAGCGTTTAATCCAGTGATAAACACCCTGAGAGCATATTGCCTATTATTCTTATTAAGTTCCTTTGTCAATTCTGACTCCGAACCGTGAGTCATTAAAGTTTTGTTAATAAGAGCGGTTAGCTTCTTATTTATCTCATTATAATAATCGATTAATGACAAGGAACCCTGTCTCATGACGCTTAGTTCCTGTTCGATCAGGTGAAGTGGCCTCTTATCGGCGTAAGCAAAATCTAATCTACTTATAATTGCCTCAAAATTTAAGACAGTTCCATGATTTGTGAGGATATCATTAGCATCCTGTGTTACCTTGTTCCGTAAAATTGTAAGTGCAGCAAAATATTTTCTGCTGCCTTTCTTATATAATTGCATTGAATTGCTGGCGGCCTCCCGCCAACTAACATATGAATCTTTACCATCGAAATTGGGCAATGATTTTATAACATCCAAAGGCTCATCGCACTTGATATTTTCATCAATAGGCTGGATTTTATATTCCGTTACTGTATTTATATTGACTATATCGGACAACTGCTGAGAAAGTCTATCTATGACCTCCCTTAATGGGGCGGTCTGAGCACGAATTAACTCCGTGATCTGAGCATTGGTAGCCATGTTTAGATTTCTAAACAAGTCTGCCAAATCATCCACAGATCTACTTACATTTTCCTCCCCTGGCAAGTAACCTATTTCATCTGCTATCTCCCTAATATTAGCCAGCGTTTTTGTTACCATAAATTTATCGAAAAGGAAAAACAAATTTTTTAAAGGGAAGCCCTATGCTCTTTATTAAGGATTTAGTTCCACTGATCTTGCAACGAAAATTTAATTTATCTAAGCTGTATTTTAAATCGAATATTGCCAATATAATTTAGTTTTTATTTAACTTACATTAACAATTATTTATAGCTTACTAATTATTTATAGATGTTCCAGTAAGTTGTTGTTATTGTTGACCCACTTGTTCCTTATAGCTGTTTCGATAGGTTGCTTTAAGCTGACCCGGTTCCACTCGTACCGGGGTGATGCTGCCCAGCTTTGGCAGTGAACCAAATTCACAGTATTGTTGTGATTTTCTCGTGGTTTTTCTTTTCCAGTTTCTCAAAAAATTTTAGTTCTTTTTTTTTCACTATCAGTTTTTTTAATAAAAAATAGTATTTCTTTTTTTTTTTCCACACTGCGTAAGCTATTTTAATTTTTGGTTTTTATATTTTTGTTGTTTCTTTTTAAATATAGTTAAAATAGTATTTTTAAATATAGTTAAAATAGTATTTCGGGTTTTTTTTTCACACAATAGTATTTTTAAATATAGTTAAAATAGTATTTCGGGTTTTTTTTTCACACAATTTTTTGGTTTTTATATTTTTGTTGTCTCTTTTTAAATATAGTTAAAATAGTATTTTTAAATATAGTTAAAATAGTATTCGTCGGGGTTTTTTTTTTTTTTTTGTCACTTTTCTCCTTTCCTAAGGATACTTGTTTTTTTCACTTTCTCCTTTTCTAAGGATACTTGTTTTTCACTTTTCTCCTTTTCTAAGGATACTTGTTTTTTTTTTGTTTGGCACAATCGGTTGAGCCCCCAGTTAATTTCTGTTCATTATTCCATTAAGTTTTTTATTCTTTATTGTTTGATAGCATACTTAAAACTAAACTTAATACTCACAAAAACATATAATTATATCAACAAAAAGCATGATCGCGTAGTTGAATTGGATCAGCACTTTTACGCCCGCGCGTGTAGTGTAATCCAATTCTTTTGTTTTCTTTTAAATAAAATATTTATTTTTGCAGACATAGTGTCAGCAAAATATTGTGAGAATTATCTGTTGGCAAGCCGTTGCCTTAACTTATATATATATATATATATATATTATATATATATATATATAATTAAAGAAAAAAAAAAATTGAAAAAATTATAATTCGTGTTTGTGTGTGAAGCAACTTCCTTCCAGGACATTTTATAAAAAATTACAATTTTCAAAAGTGAAATTGTGGAAAAAAAAAAATTTAATGTTTTCATTAAAGCTTTGCCCAATTTTCTGAAAAATATCCTCTAAATTTTATGGGAAAACAGTGGACATTAGAGTGAGGTAAGTTTCTAAAAATAGAACTGTTGTGTTGTTGGAGTTGTACTTCTGAGATAATGTATGCAAGAACAAAAACACCGTGTATTGAATGAAACTAGTTTTAATCACAACAAAACTCGACCTGACGATAGATCAGTGGGCTAAAGCGCTCTGTCTTACGTGTAGTGCGAGTGCATGTGGCATTAGAAATCAGTTTAGCTATATCACGCTCAGTGATTGCACAGAAAATTTCATATAGACGCAATCGAACAAATAAAAACATAACAAATATTACATTATTCAAAAAAAAAAAAAAAAAACAGAGTCACTGACGAAGGTTCAATAGCAGAAACAGTGCAGTCTGATTCCGAAAATTGAAAATTTACAATGTAGTTATGATTTTTAGAAAATACACTCATTCTTTTCTACCACGCCTTTCACAATTTTGATTGACTATATTTATCTTTAGTTTTATTTAAAAACACTTAGTGGCCTAGGGACTAGGGTATTCAATTTACTCGGGTTTGCTTTTGTTCGAGTAATCGAGTAACTCGATTTTGAGGTTTTTAATTTACTCGAGTAGGCGAGTAAGATTTTAAAATTGCTCGAATAACTCGAGTAACTCGAACAATTTTAATACTTTAATTTTATTTTCAAAAAACTCACATTTCTGTAAGTTTTTATATTTTATTAGTACTAATATAACATATATATAAAAATTAACAAATTAATTAAAAATTTTAGTAAAAAGTATATCTAAAAGAGAAAAACATTTGCTAAGATCATTTATTATTGCGACAGTTTTGTCTCAGTACACTCAAAGCAAAAGCGTTATTATATCAATGAAATTCTTTATAAATATGTTGAAATCTTCATTGATTTTCTTTCAATATAACTGGTTCATAAATATGTATTAAACTGTTTTATAAAAATATTTGTAAGGTGATCCGTTTTGTAATTTCACTCAGACTTGACACAGTTTTGTTATATTAGTGTATTAGTACTAAACGAAAAAATAGTCCATTTTGTCCTATCATTTTGGGATTTTGAGATATGTAATTTTTCTAAAAAAATTATAAAGAAGTTTTGAAACAACTTTCATGAATATTTAAGAAGATTTTCATCATATTAATGAAAACTTCATTACTTTCTATATGTAAATTTTAATATGTGGAAATTTTGCGTAGGACCGCTATGAATTTACATATAGGGCTTCTAAAATTGGCTTGTTACAACGACATAAAAGGGACCAACAAAAGTTTTAATAAATGACATTTAAAAATTCCTTTTTGAAAATATAGTATTTATATGTAGTTTCTTTAGATTAAATGGCAAGTAAATTAAAAAAAAAATAATGTTTGATCCCACTTTTAACCCTCAAATCCGCACCAATAATCTTAAACACCCCAGTCTTAGAACTTGTTTCTTTAAAAAATATCCAAGTTTCTTCGATATCGGAGTTTTTTCGCATTAAGTTCTTCGTTTTTCGTAATATAATTTCTTTAACAGTGCTCACTTAATATAAAAATACACTTAACATTTAAATATTCACTATAACAGTCACATTATTTTATACAAAATATTAAAAAAATATAAAATAGTTCATATTTTTAAATTACTCGAGTTACTCGATTAATCGACCAAAATTGTTCGAGTTATTCTTTACTCGAAATTGGCCACTTCGAATTGCTCGAACAATTGTTCGACATCATTTCATCGATTAATCGAGCAACGGTTAACCGTAGTTGTAGTTTTAATTATGACTGCAAGAAAAAAGTTATTTTTTATCATTATTTTTTTTTTTTGTTTCTACAAAATGTATACACACATTTATGTAAACTTTTGCAGTTTTTTGTAATTGGAACTGAAATAATTTTTTATATAAACAAAGCATTTTAATAAAAAAAACAGACTCGAATTCTTTGAATATTTTTTTTTGGCAAACAAAATTTAAATTTATAACAAACGACTAACAATATTACGTTTCCTTGTTTAAATTTGTGTGAAACTTTAAATAAATGAAACTAAAAAAATCGGTATATGGTAGTAAATTATTTTGAACAAATATAAAAAAAAGTTTGAAAAAATATTTATTTGAAAAATAAATGAATGTTCCTTTATTTTTAACACAACTGAAATTTTTTTTATTATTAAATCACAAACAGTAAACTAAATTACATTCTGAGTGTATAAATGATTGGCATTTTTTTAATGAAAATACACTTTTTTCACAAATATGGCATATTCGGTCAAAATTCTGCACTGGTTAACGTTTTCGAAAAAAAAAAAAAAATTGTTCTTCCATTTGGAGCTATTTGCAATAACACTTTGGGGGCTTTCGATTTTTAAGGGACACCCTTATATATATATACACAAAATATGTAGTCTGCTCGTTTATGATTAATGAAAATGTGTTGTAAATGTATAGTACCCCTATAAAAATGACTATAAAAAGAACAGACATTCAACAGTGTTCGGTAAACATTGGTTAAATCATCATTGTATATTTTGTAAAACAATATATTTTGAATTCACTGTAAATATTTAGTTAGAGCAGTTGTAACTTTAACATTTTTCAACTAAATTTAACAATGAAATTTTCCACAACAATAAATTTTATCTTATACATACAGAGATTTTATTGCTTGGGGCGTATGAGCAACATTAAATTAGGGTCAAACTGAAACGGAAGTTTAAAAAACGGAAACTTAAAATGCGTGCGAGTATAACAGAGGATGTGGTTTAATGGGAACTTTATATACATATGTATATATGTAATAGTGTTTAAGCTTTTATGACTTTATGATAGGATACAATTCCACTTGTCAGAAAGATAAAAGCATTAAAGTTTCGTTAATAAAAAAAAAATATCGACAAAACTATCGAATGGCATTTAACTTTTAGAAAGTTGTTGGTGTTGGAATTAGGTGTGTTTAAATAATAGTTAGATTGTTAAGCTATTTTCAATTTATAACGAGCTTTCAACCTCCGTATATTTACAAAATAAAGCAAATCAAACATATTAGCTAGGTTGATACTAGTATTTCGATCTGGCTAAAGATCTCATCAGAACCCGAAGTTTTAGAAAAGCTAGAGCCTCCATAATAGGCAGAACTTTAACAAAAAACCTATTAATAATCAATTTTGCTCCACTCTTGTCTTCTTAGTAATCAACCACGTGAAGCGATTGAATTAGTATACATTGTCCATTGTAATATTGAAAGTTAAGTTAAGACACTCCTTCTCAATTTT